>MU159655.1:91007-113861 GCA_015888305.1 Antheraea pernyi
ATTACAAGATGGAGTCACTGCAAATTCGTAGGAAAATGGCTGATGTTGTTTTTCTGTACAAGCTAGTTCATGGACATGTAGATGCTCCAGAGATATTAAAAAGACTGCTCTTTTGTATTCCTCGTCCATCAAGTCGTTTGTGTAATCGAAAAACGTTTACCTTACCACAATCGAGAACCAATTTGGGTCAGCATTCTCCCATTTATCGAATGTGTTCGTCGTATAACAAGATTCAAAAAGACATAGATTTGTTTCTCTGTTGTCCTTTAGCCTCATTCAAAACTAAATTAAAACAATATTATCATAAATAATCTTGAAATTATTTTATTTTAGTTTTTTTTCCTTGTTTGCCTCTGTTTATGTATAACATATAGTATTAGTGTTGTTTTATTTTATCTTTTTTTGTAATTGAGTACTTAATTTGTGTAAGTTAAATCTATTAATTAAGTTACATTCGTTATTTATCTTTTATATTTTACATACGCACCGTTTTAATAATGTAAGTTGTGTTTACGTCTAGAAGTGTTTAATCTTAAGTATGTATATTACGGAATATATAACTCCAATTTGTAAGATTGAGCACAGTTTCGTAGACCAAATAAAAAAAAACCTACATATTCATACTTATATGAGTTATTGAAACATATATGTGTACCAAGCATACCTCAACAACTCTTATATATATTTTATGTCGGATATTTTTTTCTAAACTATTTCAGTTTGATAAGGGGATAAATAAAACCCTTCCACTTTCATGTGTAAGCATGTGTGCGTGCACGTGTATAGAGGTGATATGTGTAATGTTGTTGCAGTGTTGTAAGATTTTGTGTCACCGTATAGCGTACTCAAGAGCTCCACGCCGAGGGAACAGACCTAGACTTGAGCCGCTGCGATTTAAAATTAAGTTGAAATGTTCCAGCTTGTATTATGACTCAATAATTTAATTAACAAATTCAAACGTTAATCAGATTGTTTATTTCTTAATAAATATGTATCTAAGTTTGCCTATATGTATATATGTGGTAAACATGCAAATACCCCGTTCTGAACGCAAATTAATTATTTTAATTCTCGAATTACATTTTTTAATCAGTCTCCTTCGTTTATGACACTATCTGCCACAGACAGTGCACACTCTGTATCTAAATAACATTGGCGGAGTTGTGTATTGCTTACACACGGCGCCATAAATTAAAGAAAGACTCAGTTTTAGGAAATACATAGGAATTCTTGGTATTTAAAATTGAACTAGACAGTGCACACTCTGTATCTAAATAACATTGCCGGAGTTGTGTATTGCTTACACACGGCGCCATAAATTAAAGAAAGACTCAGTTTTAGGAAATACATAGGAATTCTTGGTATTTAAAATTGAACTAGTTCCATTACAAATATCTGTAATGCTATTGTAAATAATACATTTTCTAACCCATCCGGCATGCCACTACCCCCGCACTTTTAATCCACTAGCTTCTACCCGCGACTTCGTCCGCGTAGAAGTTACTTTAGACTAACGCTAACACGCAGCGGAAGCTCTCACAAGAAAAAAGCGATATTGTGGTAGTTATATTAGCCTACAATAGATCGTCTGTAGATATATTTAATAATTTTATGAGGTAGTCATTTAGGGTAGTTCTAGGTATTTTGTAACATCTATAAAAGTAATTTATTTATTTTAAAATCGTTATTTTATAATTATATTAGAATCATTGTGTACATGTTGTATGTAATATAATATATTCTTTCGAAAATAGGAGATATAAACAAATATAGGTACATGTCGTGTATAAAAAGAAATTACCGACGTTTGCCCGCGTTCGGGTTACCTACTTGTCGATTACGTACGTCCCGCCTCCCTACCTCATACACCACCGCGGCACATCAGTGTCCACGCGACCCGCTAGATAGAAGAGTTTCGACAGTTTCGAATCCGATACTTTAAGCTCTGAATAAAATATCGCCAATAATAATTATTAGGAACTAATAACCTAAATACAAGATTTCATTGAAATAATTTATGTAAATACGAAAAACTTGTATACCAACTTAATTTGCACCCCTCTTTTACCCCCATAGGGATTGAATTGACAAAAAACGATATCTGCAATAATCATTATTAGGAACTTATAACCCAAATACAACATTTTATAGAAATAACTTTGAAAACGAGAGAACTTTCATATTAACTTTGCAGCCCCATTTACCCCATTAAGGGATGATTTTGGAAAAAATATTTTACACGTATTTCATGACTTTCAATGTAGAACCTTCTTACTGAATTTCATTCCAATACCTTCAAAAACTGCAAAGTTTCATGCTAACTTTGCACCACCGTTTTACCCCAGGGGGTGATTTTTCAAAAATCATCTGTAAGTACTCCCCTACGTTATAAAAGAAACTCCTGTGCAAAATTTCAAGTTTATAACCTTTATAGTTTAGGACCGCCCTGCCTTGATATGTAAGTCATTAATTCAGTCAGCTTCTCCTTTTATATATATAGATAGATTACAATGCACCCATACAATCTAGCAGTAACACTTAAAAGCGATTCCTCTTTTAGGCTTAGTATGCTATCTTCAACTGTTACCTACTTTTAAAGAAAAAACAACGGGTTGCACTCCGGGAGTGACGGCAGAAGTGAAAATCTGAACACTAACATTGTTAAATAGGGAATAATTTCACACGAATTGCTTTATTTATCAGTAAAATTACTATCATTTATGTGGTAAAATACAATATTCATTTATTGCGTTATCGTACACAAATATAACAATTTATATTACATAAAAAATTTAACACACTTCAGAACTATTACAATTATTTTACATTAAAAAGTGTCTCTCCGAAAACGTAGTTCAGTGTAGCTGTTAAGGCCTTACTACGCCAACAGCGTAGACAGTTCGAAAAAAAACTCTCCGAAAATGCGCCGCTTAAACGAAACAGCAGGAGCAGGCATACATTTTCGCCGCGCAGTAGAAGGAGAGGGGATCTTACTTCTTCTGCTACGCCGCGCCGGCGGATTTCCCTACGTCTTACGAATGTTCGATCAGGTCACGTGTCCTGACGCGAGTTTAACATTTTTTACCCATTACAAAAAGTGCAAAAACTTGAAATAAAACAAATAAAAGAATAATAAACATTCTTTATCAAAAATTAACTACAACAAACATTGAACTGTCATACGGATTCATCAAATATCTTACAAAGCATATAGTCTGCATCATCATTTTCTTTTATATGAGATGTAAAATAACTACCATCTAAGGTATTACAATCATATTTATTACATATACAGTAACATGCACTTTTAAGACATCCTCTGCATTTTAAAGAGTGTTTCATTGTGATTTCATCACTGAATTCACAGTTAATAAACTCACTAAAACTATGTACTATATTAAAATTTTCACTATCAACACATTTTAATATATTTTCTTTTATAAAACTATCCACACTTTGAAAAGTTTTCAGATGATTAAAAACTTCTTTTTGTTTCCTTGTTAAAACTTTCTCCAGCATAAATACTAAATGGTGATGATAGCATTGAAATGTTATACTATTACCACACTGGTTTTTTATATCCATCCATAGTTTAACACAGCTGTATGGAGTTTGATTAGCTCCAGTAAATAATGCTGGATTTGTTAGGAGACCACTAGCGGCCATTACCCCACAACATTTTACATTATCATATATTTTATCAGCATCATTCAAAGTTTTTACACCACCATTTGCAATTATTGGAATACTCAAAGAATCATTCAAAACTTGTAAAGCGGCAATATCAACTTCATCACCATTTTTTTGCAAAGGGGTACGTCCATGTATGGTTAAAAAGTTAACACCACATTTTTCAAGCTGTTGACATAATGCAAGTGTTTGTTTTAAGTCTTTTAAAATTCTCATTTTAACAGATACACTGAATTTGTTCGGCAGGTCACTTCTGATACCTCTTACTAAATCTTTAATAATTTCAGGTTTAGATAGTAATGCGCATCCATAACCATCTTTCATAGCCCATTTCTGTGGGCATCCACAATTCAAATCCACACCATCGGAATATGGGTATACTAATTTAGAAGCATCTATTAAATCATCTCTATTATTAGCAGCAAATTGTACAATTAATGGAGTATCATTTTCTGTTGTTGAGAACTCTGCGTGTCTGGCTTTTGCATTCTGACAAAATGAATCCGCCAATATCATTGGAGTAAAGCATAGATCCACTCCAAAACTGGAAAATAATCATTTAATAAATACTTTAACAATCATATATATATACATAGATATTCATAATGGACATATTTAGAAAAACACAATAAAGAAGGGTCAAATTATTATGTGAACCAATTTACTATTATAATATAAGCTTTTAAAATTAATTAAATAATCAATGAATTCCAATGACATTTTTTATAATGTGTATGTATTATAAAAATAATATAATATTTATAATGAATTTACATTAAGTTCCTTTCCATTATAACATGTAGTATATTCGTAATATGCACTATATAATAAATATTATGTAGTTGTTTCCATTTTATAATGCAAGACAGATCTAATTGTGGTTTAATTATGAGAAAAAATATATAACATACACATATAAAGTTACACCGCTTTCACGGTTAACGCCATATATATTACAAGATGAAACAAGTATATAACCAACAACTTCTGTTCTCATTACATTATCAGAAATAAAATCTATCAGAAATTCCAAGAAAATTTACCAAGAACGATGTGTTCCAAAATGCTGTATGTATCATAATTCTATGTAGGATTATAGTATGCTAAACATTATTATAATAAAAAGAAATATGCAAAAAATTAGGATCTAAGAGAAACAAGTCAGTAGTTATATATATGATAGTAGTTCAGAAGAATGAAGTTCAACTTACTTATTTACTAGAGTTCTAAACTGCACTTTACTATATCTCACCATTGGAGCGCATACTTTTATGTAAGTTTTCTTTAACATCGCATCATGAAATAAATCATTAATATCAGTTTTATTCTTCATAATAAAGTTTCTTTAAAATCGGCTGCAACTTCTTATTTTTCTTCTATAACCAAATACGACTGTTGATAAAATACCGATTCTACTATTCGAAAATAGCGATTTCACTAATATTTTATGGACGATATATCGATATTGAAATATAGATATCGATGTTCAATATTTTTAATAGTTTTTATTTTTCATTATATCTCAAATTATTTTAAGGACAAAATTGTCATACACTTATACTACTCTACTTTATTTAAACTGTTTTTCCTCATTCTCTACTTTATATATATGCTTCTTAAATCGAAATGTAATTTTGAATAGACATACCTTTTGAGATAAAAAAAGTAAATTTTCATAAAAAAGTATTAACCGACTTCAATATCCATCAAAAACCCATAAGGCACTAAAAAGCGGAAAATAAATAGTTTATCAAATTAACCAAATTAAATAAAACATATCGGTACCAAACAAAATTTTTGTATTACAGAGACGCGAGAGTAGACTTAAACTTTGTACCTATGTAGATGATATGATTTTTGGTTTGGTTGGCACTTCCAATACATCGCTAGGTAGCACACATATTCATATGTTTTATTTAATTTGGTTAATTTGATAAACTATTTATTTTCCGTTTTTTAGTGCCTTATGGGTTTGTGATCGATATTGAAGTCGGTTAATACTTTTTTAAGAAAATTTACTTTATTTTTCCATTTTTAGTGTACATAAATATATTTTACTAGCAGTGCCCGCGAACTCCGTTCCGCCTTAAGTATATTAAAATATGCGCATTTTTGCGGTATGGTATCTATCGGTATGGTATGCGATATGGTTTCAATTGGTTGTACAATAAGTAACGTTTGGTACGAACGCAACCTTATCAATAATCCGCGATAGTTTCTACCACCAACTCGGCTACCATCGCTTCACACATTATACACCTTAAGTAATGTAATTACAATGCTTGCGTCATGTTGCAACACAGCAACGAACATAAGCACAATAGGCTCCTAAGAATTGAAGAGTTTTTTTTATAATATTGGTGGCAAACGAACATACGGGTCACCTGATGGTAAGTGATCACGGCCGCCCATGGACAATTGCGACACGAGAGGAAACACAGATGCGTTGCCGGCCCTTAAGAAAGGAGTAGGCTCGTTTCTTGAAAGTTTTCTTACTTTGTCACGGATCCCATAATCAGAACCTAACCAAACTCTCATCAAACTACCCTTGAAGTACATCCTTTTCAATAAAAAATGAATCATCGAAATCGGTTAGCGTAATATTGAGTTATTCGTCTATTTGTCGTGTACATACTTAATGCAAATTTAAAACTTATACGGTTTTGCACTGGATGCCTTTGTCGGAACTGGACCAAATTGACCACACGGGAAGTACCAGCTTTCAAATAAAAAAAGAATAATCAAAATCGGTTCACCCAGTCCAAAGTTATGAGGTAACAAACATAAAAAAAAAACAGTCGAATTGATAACCTCCTCCTTTTTTTGAAGTCGGTTAAAAGTATTATAATACTAACTTTACTTGTAGTAGTCAAACAAATAAACATATAACACGAGCATTTAAAAAAAATTGTGCAATATTGCTACGCATTAAATTTATATCATTTAAATTAAGTAATAATTGATAAGGTCAATCACTCCACCATTTTAACTTGAAATTTAAATAAAATCATGTTTAAACCTCATTCTATATATTTCTGTTAACTTCAAACGATTGCCAAATATACAGTGACGTGTTAAACTGGATATAGTTTAAATATGTTTTAAGAGCGTTGGTACAAGTGTGCCTCAGAAGTATAATTATAAAATTTTATAATACAAGTTATTTAATAAATATATCGGTTTTTAATCTATGTAAGCAGAATGTCATTTTTTCATAAAACATATATATCGATATTATATGTTGTTAAATTAAACATCGATATTAAATATAGATAAAAATATCGAAAAGCCAATATTAAAAAAAATATTAACAGCCCATAGCCAAATAAACTCCTTGCCAATACTGCCAATATCAATTATCTAAGATCCCAAAAAATCTGAGTCTAATACCCCAATTTCGGACAGATCATATCGTATTCCCCACTGATATCATGCATACTTATCTAAAGAAGATTGAGTACTACACTGAAAAGGTAATGAGCTAATGTGGTGTAAGAGTTTAGTAGGTGGTAGAGCCACGTAGAAGCTATTATTGGTTTCAGCATGAATAGGTCGGCTCGTCCGGGGTAGTACCTCTCACAGAAAACTGACGTGAAGTAACAGTGCTGCACTGTTGTTTCGTTCGGTCAGTGAGATCGCCGGAGGCCCACCTTCCCATCCCCTCGCCTCTTCATTCCCCCTCCCCCAAACACAGGCCGGCAACGCACTTGCGACTGCCGTGGTGTTTTTAGTATCTATAGACGGTGGAGATCACTTACCATCAGGTGACCCGCCTGTTCGTTTGCTCCCTATTATATAAAAAAATATAGTATATTGATTTAAATATAAAAGATGCCACTTTAACAAACGTGTCCTTTTTAATATTAGCGACTAGTCTTAACTTGGCAACACTGTCAATTGTCGACTTGTAGCATAATCTGTAGCTCATCTATTATTAGGGTTATGTCACAGAGCAGGTTGTATTGTTTATATATTTTTTCTGCAATTTTGTCTGCTCTAGCTTTGTTATAAAAAATAATATGTATGTGATGTGATAGAGAACTTTTTAACCACAATATAACCAAATATGGAGCAAAAAGAACGTCTTGAAAGGATAAAAGTTATGTATTATTATCAAATTTATTTAAAATTTGTATCTTAACATTAGGTTGAAACTGGCATTTACCTTTGCAGAAGAACCAAAAAACTGGTACGTAAATTCAAACCGAAGCAATGTTGAGATTTATTTGTACTATATAGATAAAAATCCCTGAGTTTCAGTAACGAAACGATTTTCGCAAATGTCATTTTGAACCTACCTATTTTTCTATATAGAAATATACATGTACTGTTTTTGTCGATAGCAGTGTTCAAATTTCTTATAAACGTTCATATTTCAGCCGGTGCTTTTTTAACCACTGTGGCCGGACTGTCGGCTTTTATAGGTTTCAGTGCTACGCTATCGACAGCAAGGAAAACTGACCCAAAGTACTTTAGTAAAGGTATATTATTATTTTTACTATACAGAAAGATTGGGGTAATTTCTTATTTGATTTTTATATAAACTAACAGACAAGATTAATTGATATTAATTATACAGAAACGGGTGAATACATTTGTGACAATAAAAGGTATGATTTTCTTATTATAACTGCTCAAACAAAAGAATTCAACAGTAAATTAATTTATTTGAAGGTTTACATGGCAGTGCAGAATTAGCAGATGCTGGAGCCATACTGGCATTGAGAGCTCTTGGTTGGGGTACACTTTATGCAATAACAGGTACTACCTGTCTGTGTTATGGACTGTGGAAATTATCTGGTGCAAAAGATGTAAGTTTACTAATCACAAAGCATAGTGTAAAATTTGTTTACCTCTGTTTTAATTATTGGGATGAAATTCCGTAGTTAGGAAATGTGTAACTGTAAGTGTGTATCCTAAAAATTTATTTATACCAAGACAGCCTAAACTAGCTCTATTACACATTTTGCAAGAGCATGTGTATTTGAATTTTAAAGATGTCTATATAATTTCAATTATACATACAATAATAATCTGATTATGATAATTCCATAGCAGGCACATTTATAAACATTATAGAAATATATGTATGTATATCTTCGATCAACAATAACTAGATAACGGGTCGGCGCGAAAAATATGTCTCAGTAAATAATAGCTCTCTTGAAATGTGTGCCCTTATTTTGTTTAGTTTGTTTGAAACACAGCCAATGTAAGCCTGTTTCACATGCCTCAGTGTATTCAAAAGATGCAAAAATAATACCTGAAAAACCAATTTAACGGCCGGAGTATCTTACTTTCGCTAAATACATGTTGAATAAGTTATATTTTAAGCTTTAAACTAACTAATAATATCAAATTTTGAACAAAATTACCGATTTTAAACCTGTGATACAAACGTTTTGCCTTGCCTCGCCAGACACAAACACGCACAATAACGGGAAAACGTGTTTTATTCATTATGTGTTAAGGTTGAATTCACACTAAATGTTGTTTATGTTATCTTTTCTTTAGTGAGGGGAGTAATTTATTACTTCGCTCGGTATATCGTAAATATTAGATAATATTTTGAACATTTGTGACTTTATTACAAGGTGTTATGGTTGTAATTAGGTTGAACTTAAAACAGTTTTAACACTTTTTTTCTCCTTTTCTTATTAAACAAATAGCTACAGGTAAGTATATATTTACGCGGACGGCTTTGTAGGCGACCCTTTGTCTAGTTATTGTTGATCGAAGATGTATATATTTAGTGGAAAAGTACTTCGATTTTAGACTTAAAACCTACATCTTATCCTTTTAAGGATTTCCTTATATGTACTCAAAAGATTTTGAGTTTATACAAATAACCAAACTAAAATTATGTTTTCATTTGTTTCAGCTTAAAGATTTTAAAGTTAAAATGGGAAACATATTACCAGTTTTACCTAAGAATAATCCACCTCAGTCTAGAACAGAATTTAGTGGTTTAAATGATTTATTAACTTACATTTCTGAAGATTATGGAAAGAAATCTGTGAAGGATAAGTAATAATAATTATTGTAAATGTAATTTATTAGTGACAATAAAATTATTTCAATTTGACAAATCCTGTTTAATCATATATTCTATTTTATAGGCTGGTCCTTCATTACAACTCGATTTACAAGTGTAGATTGCCAATATGCCCCAGTCTATACTGTTAAAATCTAAACCAACATCAATGTAGTTTAATAATTGTGGCATAATCTGAAAACAAATAATACAAACACACTATATATAAAACTGTAACTGTAAATTAATCCTGCTTTTTAAAATATGAAATCCTTACTTGAAACTCAAACTGTCGATCACTGCCACAGTACTGACACTTGGGTATTTGAATTATGCTATCAACTTTGCCTGTAATCCATAATGGTTGACCACCTCGGTCATATCTCAACACTTGGTCTGGATGCCTAGAGACACGCTTAGTGAATTTATTAAATACTTTATCTTCAGGAACTGTCCCTGCATATTGTTCTAGTTCATCTGCATTAATATTATTTAATGTACCAGCTTTTTTCTCAAGCATCATTTTTCTTAATTTTGCCATTTCTTGATTTTCATCTGTTGTGTTAGTGTCTTCCTACGTATAATGAAGGCAAACTGTTAATTCAAATTTGAGGGGAAGAATATGATTATGAAAACATCTTAGAATCATCATCACTATCAGGCATGCTATTTTTGCTCTCCGAAATGACTTAGTATCATACTAAATTGGATTATATTAATTACAGGTGAATACATTCAATGCCACTCATCCTGAAAATCAAGCTAAACATGTACCGCCAGTGGTATATGTGGCATGGAAGATGGTAACCCTAGATAGAGTTATATTGTTTTAGTCAAAATTAAATAAAATAAAGATATTAAGTGTGAAAAGGATAATTAACTAACAAATCATTGATAGTCTTTGCACCACTTAACCAGCCACCAATAATGACATCAGGTCAATTCAGTTCATTTGATATACAGAAAACAATTATAAATACTCAATAAATAACTTTAAAATAATTAATTTCAAAATTGCAGTAAGCCCAGTTGGGAAAAGATTTCAATTTATTGATACTTTAAGTGTGAAGTTATAAACTCAGTAAAGTGTCACTTGGATAAACGATTAAGCAATTTAAATTACAGACTGTTTTAGAGTTCGGTATTCCTTCCAATCTGTACAAATCACTTTTAACGTTATAGTATACTTAATGTTTTTTATATAGTATAGTGTATTACTTACTAGCTTCATTTTCACAAATTCAAGATTTAAAGTAAGGGCAAAAGTGACTGGCATTGAAAATCGTAATGAGTTAGAGTTATATCGTATGAAAATGGAATTACTTAGGTGCCAAGGATATTGAAAAATCTATAAAGAGGTTATGGATAACATTTTTAGTCCACTGCCAAGTTTATAAAAAGCTCAATTTTAAAAATTATTTAGTTCCTTTTATGTTATTAATTCAACATTACTTTACTAAATCATAAAAATACAACTTTATAGCAGAGAAATATCACATACTTCATCTTCCTCTTCAACTATGAGTTCCCATTCTTTGAACAATAATGTTTTTCCAGCTTCTGTTATCTTAAAATTATTTAATTGGACTTTTTCTTTTTCCTGTAACATACATTAACAATATTGTAACAAGAATTTTAATGGTACCAAGAATAAATGTTTATAATTAAGAAATATATTGAAATTAAAAACTTTTAAATGATAAACGATTTTCACAAACTAGCTTGGAGTATGTTAACATGCACCCATAAATCTTCAGGTATACTGAGGTTCAGACATTTAAAATAACATATATTTATTTATCACTACAAATTATAAAACAAAGTCCTCTGCCATGTCTGTCTGTTTGTTTCTGTTTCAACAGACTTTCATATGGTTTTCACGTGATTCATGAGGAAGGTTTAAGTATATAATTTATCAATGGTTTTTTTTATTATCAGGACAGAACATGGTCCACTCTCAGGACAGTGCTAGATCGGTCCCTGGCCACCCCTACCATGCGGAGGATGGTACATACACCATGGGGTTTTATTCCCTGTGAGTCAAACATAACTCATTCTCTCCCCTGGGAGGGTGGACTTCCCCATGTTAATAAAAAAAAACGATAACCCGCTAGTATAATTATAAAGTAATGTAGGACGAACAGGTTTTCCAAAATGATTTAAACCAGTTTAAAATAAGTAAGATAGTAAAATTGGTTTAATGTGGCAACTAAAAACGAATATGAACCATTTAAGAATAATTCGTTTCTTAGTCTCCCACTGTCTTTACTATATGTTTCTACCAACATTCTATAACTACTAAAAACAAACTAAAAATACTAAAATACTAAAAACAAAAATACAACTGTACATATTGTTTAAGAAATTATAAAAAAAAAAATGTTTACATTTATTTGAAACCATATACATATATTGAAAATCACTTAATTTTTTTCATATATATATTCCTGTTGTTGTATCCTGCCCATAATACTTATGGCTTAATGGACCATTTCAGAACTATTTCTGACTATAATTGCAATATCTCTGAAACATTATATCACCTTTATGAAAGCATTAGTAGTTCCAAAAGTTTAAGACACTGATCAGTGTCAACTCAATAAAACTATTACGATAGCCCACAGTAAATAATTTAAGAACCTAATTCATATTGTGCTCTCTTAAAAGGTTCATTAGTGTTATATAACCAATAAAATTATTTGTTACATTCCACATTATTGACTTGTGATGAATTAACATATCATTGCACTTGCATAATAAAATTGCATCTATGTAACCCAGTGCAATATATAATATTGCAATAGCTGAAAGTTCAAGAATCATACATTGTGCTCATTACATCTACAATCATTAAAACTACAACTACAAGCATTTTTATAAAACTCAAAAAAAGTTTTTATTAAAAAAAAGATTTGTACCCCTTATTATGGTTGAATTTTAACCACTAGTGAAAGTAAATTAACAAAATATGCATACTTACTTGTAATGATGGACAACATTCTTTATGACCTCTTTGCCAATCAAGAATTTGGTGTTTTCGACCACAATAAAATGATTTTTTACATTTCGAGCAATGTGATGGTGCCTTACAACCACAGATTTCACATAATTTTGGCCACATCTCAATTGGAAAGTCCTAATATGAGTCACAAAATAATTGTTGTATTATTCATTGAGTGTTATAGAAAAACCAAACATGCTCAAACACAATGTGGTTTATTATTCTATCAAATACTTTTTTGTAATTACAACCATATTATACTACTTTGTATTCAAATCAAATCAAAATACTCTTTATACAATGTAGGCCCTGAGAAGGCACTTATGAACATCAAAGCTACCACCGGTTCGGAAAACAACCCAGTCATCGAGAAGAACCGGCAAGAAACTAGATCTGGTTTATCTTTTCATAATATATAACATTTTTTTTTTATTATTACAACATAATACACAGACACATAAAGCTACATTTGTTTTTAGTGGATGCACAGAGAGAGGCGTCACTTCCATATTAGTTTCATGATCATTCTGGGGTTAAATTAAATGGAAAAGTATAATATACATTTGTGTCTCAAACTCTAAATTAAAAATATATGGATGCAGAATATAAAAATGCAAATACATTCATATACTTATAAAATAGGGAAGTTTAAATAAATGGGTATATTAATTATTTACAACATTACAACTATAATGTAATAGATATGCAAATCATATATCGAAATAAAAAATATTGAATTGAACCTTAAATTACATACGTCACAATAAAATATTGGTGTCCGAAGTACTTATCTGAATTCTGTTAGTTGGAAATTAATACTAGTACTGATATTCAATTAAAATAAACTCAAATCCTTATATGATTACATAAAAAAAAAATTGAGGTATATAATTTAGTGATGAGAGCAGTATATTTATTATGTATTAAGTAGCATAGCTATAATTTTATTTTATATTTGTGAAACAATACAAACCTCATTCTCATTTTCCCCATATGGCTCAAATGAATAAAACTCGTTTTTCCTTTGAAGCTGACAACGAAGTACCAACAAATTTTCAGAAGTATTTATTAGACAACATGAACCATTTTTGCATATAAATATTAATATTGTTCGATGAAAACACTCCTCTAATTCCTCATATGGTGCATAAACCTTTAAATAAGAGGTGTAATTAAATCTATTTTCAAGATATCTTGATAGATTACTCAATATATTTTTTTAACATACTTGGCATAGAAATATCAATGGATCTTTACATTTCTGGCATGTTAATTCATCCACCTTCGGTAGATCTCGAAGATTCAACCAAGCTGGTTTTCCTCCTACTTTACTAGGGAAAAATCTGGGATGAAGAAGCCAATTAGGCTTTTCAACTAGAACTCCTATATCTATTTTATCATTGGACATAATTTAAAAATATTAGTGAGCACTGGTAGGCAATAAACTATTTCTCTTATATCCACTTTCGAAATAAAATATAGACTAAAACTGTGAAACCGCGTGTACACTTGACACATACCAATAATAATTTATAATAGGGCTGTTGATAAAATATCGAAATTTTTATTTTAAAATATCGATATTTTTTAGTGATATTTTTTTGGGCGATATATCGATATTTCGATATTAAAATTTGGATATCGGTGGTCGATATTATTTATTATATACATCATCATCTTCTTACCGCTATCCCACCTAAGTTGAGTCGATACAATATGTTTTCCTTTTCCACTCTCCTGTGTCAGATATAATCTCAAAATTCACACCTTTTATACCCATGTTACTTTTCACACACTGTATCCATACCTTTTTCGGTCTCCTATACTCTTATATATCTCCACCTTCATACTTAACTATTCTTTAACAGTGGCAATTTCGAGGTATTCATGTACTTCTGTATTCCGTGTGTACCATGGTGCATTGCATATTGTCTTCAATACTTTATTTTGGTACCGTTGAAGTATTTCTATATTAGAGTGACTTGCAGATCCCCAGAGTTGTATACCATATGTCCAGATCGGTTTTATGATACATTTGTACACTATCAAGGATATTATAACTAAAGCTGTTGATAAGTTACAGACATGATATTTTGACAAAACAAATAGCACGATAACGCACTCATACGTAAAGTAATATTGTAACGCCACACTGTCTTAGATAAAATGTTGATGTAAGGTGGCATATTCTCAATATCGGTGATGAAAAAGAAATAGTTATATGTTGCTTAAATACAGGCGGATTTAATTATAATATCATTGATAAGACTTCGTTTTAATGTATCTATGTGAAACACATTTAAAAGTAGGAAAGACCTCATGGGTACTTTCGTATTAAATGCACCTCGCTCGCCGACCACTCTCGCGGCCGTGTAACGTTATCTTTTTACGCAAGTATAGTCTAACCTAATCAAACCGAGACGAAACTGTTTTAACTTAAAAATAATCAAGTTGGTAATATACAAAATGGTACTCACGTATTAATGGCAACGCAGATTCATAAGTACTAACCTAACCGAACGAAGACGGGAAAATTGAGAAAAATAAATAGGTTAGGTTAGTTTTTTTTCCGACTGCTCACTCTTTATTTCGGTTTTGGTTAGGTCAGACTTGCGACCGCAGCAGCAGTCGGCGAGTGCGGTGCATTTAATACAAACTCATGTATTTGATCCACCACCACTTACTTGAAATGATATTCGGAAAGCCTTTATGGAATAATACATTAAATTCCAGTGTTCATGTATCCCAAATTGGTAAAAGGTATGTAGTCCACATACCACTTTTTCGGAACATCTCTGTCAACAGAATATTAATAATATGCGGCACAAGTTGAATGCACTTAAGCACTCACTATTTTTCGTTCTTCCTACTTTGACGACCAATCGTCTTTATTGAAGATCATTACTGTCATTATCCAGTGGATGATATTAGTGCCAAGTGTCTTAAATTTCAAAATTCCAAGAAGTTAGTCGCTGGTGCCCTTAGAACTTACCTGAGAGTTTTTGTGTTATGTCAGATTTTATGCTCTGTTATTATTTGCTATTCATTTCTCCTGTGTGTAGGGTCCAATATCCTAAGATTATGAATAAAAATTAAAGTCTACTACATGACCAATTCATCAAAACAAGTACTTGTAGTAATTTTTTAGGCATAGCTCAAAGGCACCTATTATTTGTCGGCCGTTGAACACTGAGAGCATATCAAAATTAAACGTCAACTGTTCTATGACTTGAAAGTGTTTATAATAGGAGTGTGCCTTATCATATTTTGTATTTATTTATACTGTATTTTGCCTCGTTATTAAGTTATTTTTGAACTAATCATATTTTTGTACAATGCTTTCATTACATTCACACAATGACTTTGAAGAGGTTATACCGTATTTTTTTATTAATGATAGTTATATAGAGAAAAAAAAAATAGATGAAAAATCTGCGTTTACTGCAAATGACGTCACTTCCGTTGCATACCTGCGTGACGTTACATCTGTAAAAATTTTACCCTCATGCGCCTAAAGAAGTTTCACATGAAAAATCTGCGTTTACTGCAAATGACGTCACTTCCGTTGCATACCTGCGAGACGTTGCATCTGTAAAAAATTTACCCTCCTGCGCCTAAGTTTCACTTCAAAAACTTGGTGTCCGATGGGCCGAAAAATATTGGTACACATAATTATCTTATTTAGATAAAACATTAATGATGACAACTATCAATATGATTGAAAAACGTTTGTGCAGGTGGCCCTTAGAACTCTAATGTAACATTTTAAAACATGTATGGTATAAATTGTTCAAATAGACTGGATTAAAAAGTGTAAATTAATTTTAAGTAGATTTACAATAGTTTTTTTTAATAAAGCCTATATATATCGATATATTTTTTTAATATATCGTAGCCCGATATTGATATTTTTATAAATATCGATATATCGAAATTCCGATATTTTTAAAAATATCAACAGCCCTAATTTATAATACACTTGCGACAGACTACACAGTAACTTTCAGTATATATATATATGTATTATCTATGAGAATAACCAGATCTCCAAAATATGTACCCCAAAAGCTAATGTCAAAACCCTCTAAGCTTGCAACAATCGCTCGAAAATTCCTCTAAAAATATGACACTAGTTTTTTTTATAAATATTAAAAGTAGGTATTTTTAGTCCGAGTCAATATTTTGGCCACTCTAAATATAGTTTTAAGTTCTACCTTGCGCATAGTTGCCTAGGGATTAATACAAAACAAATTAAAAATATTACTATAGGAATTCAAAATTGCCATTTATTTTTCAATTTGCTTGATATTATACGTGTAATAGGTTTTAATTCATCACGATTCACAAAACAAATTAAAAATATTACTATAGGAATTCAAAATTGCCATTTATTTTTCAATTTGCTTGATATTATACGTGTAATAGGTTTTAATTCATCACGATTCAAGTATTTATTAGATATTTACCTATTGAATTTTTCAAATCGGACCAGTAGCTCCTGAGATTAACGCGTTCAAGCAAACAAGGTCTTCAGCTTTAGAATATTAAGTATAGATTCTGTACACTCTCTTTTAACTTATGTAAACTCCGTTGCTAATCCTAACTATTATAAATGCGAAAGTAGATTTGTTTGTTACGAATTCAGCACTTAACTATTCAACTATCAATATGAGATTTTGCATACACGTTGCGAGATTTTTGTAGGTGGTAGAGCCACGCTGAAGATATTATTGGTTTCAGCATGAATGGTTCGGCTCGCCCGCGGTAGTACCACCCTCTCACAGAAAGCCGACGTGAAGTAACAGTGCTTGCATTGATGCGTTTCGTTCGGTATGTGAGAGCGCCGGAGGCCCATTTCCCTTTCTCCCCTCCCCGTCCCCTCTCTCCACTGCCCCCAAACATAGGCTGGCAACGCACTTGCGACTCTCACTGTCAACGCACTGCACGACAAAGCACTGTTCCTTCACGTCGGTGTTTCTGTGAGAGGGTGGTACTACCCCGGACAAGCCGACCCACATCCTGAAACCAGTAATAGCTTAAGCGTGGCTCTACTACCTATTAAGGCCATGAATGGCACTAAATCTAGAAATTAATCCTTTCTGTACATCCACTAAAATTAACAGTACTTTCTTAGAACCTACATAGAATCAAGTATTTTATATTTTGATTTGTAATTACCGTAGCTGTAGAACTTTAACATTCCCTGTAAAAGAAGACTTACTTTCTCCAAACGGACTCCCAAAAATATATATATTTCCACAATCACATTCAAGTTTAGAGACCATATAACCCAAGATAGAAAGAAATATAATCCATAACCAATGCTCAAGCTATAAGTTTCCAACTTGGGTAAATCGATACAGTATTCCAATTCTTATATCTCTAAGCTACTATCACTGTGAACCTATTTAATTCACCTATCATTTCAACACTCATTCATAACTGTTTCAAGAACATAAAAAAATGGGCAGATGCGACATATGATAGAATACATTTTGTGCTGTATATGAAGTGGAGTATCTGGCTTAGTTAATCTGTGACCCGTGTCCAATTGCCGGAAAATTGATTCAGCGGGGGCAAACTTCATACAAGCGCAAAATATCCTATGCATTCCAAAGTGATTCAATAAGTGACCGCTCCCATCTCTTCCATGTAATTCTATCGTCACAGGCTCCTTACTTTTCCACCGAATGTAGCTTAAATAAATACTTTAGAAATGTTCAGACACGATAAATAAACCATTTACTAAGAGAGCATTTTTCTAAGCTGTGGAGTTCGGGTTTGAAGGGTGACTCAAAATTCATTTGTCGATAGCCTCAGGCATCGGAAGACTAGTTAATTGCAGTAGAGTAGGCATCATATATCCGACCAATGGGAGGTCCCCATTATATTGGATCAGACGAGTAGGCTGTCTGGTGTCTAGGTTATTTTCAGCGGCTGAATGTGATTTAATTTTATACCGTCGAACGTGCAAAAAAGCAATCAGGTTTCGAAATATATTTAATACTTCTTTGACATATTTTATAGCAGCGCTTACCGTATATGCCGACCAATTGAAGTGATCATACAAAAAGCAATTTTTTATTAACTAAAACAATCATAGATTGTTCCGACACAGCGTCGATCGACGTGCGTTTTAATCATAAAAAGACATTAACTTTTTAAATTACTTTTATTAAATTTTTATTACGCTTAGTCCTCATGGTAAATCTTAATATGTAGCCTATATAATAAGCTAAAAAGACCTCTATCTTCCTTTTTTTTTAATTAGGAAATTAGACTGGAAAAACTAATGATTTATTCAACGCACCTCTTTTAGAAACTAAGTGACAGAACAAAACAATACTAACGTGCAATACATTTTGTGAGCTATCCCACGTATAATTACGCTTTGCGGTCGATCTGTACGTGCGTATTACAAGCATAGTGTTGACGGTTAACCGCTTCAATTAGCACTCTGTGAATTTAAATTCATGATCAATATTATTATCGCTTAAATGTAACATTTCAGGCGCGAACTTCAACGTTATATGGTTTTAATGTCTGATGATTGGTTATTGGAACGATTAAGCAATTTAAATTACAGACTGTTTTAGAGTTCGGTATTCCTTCCAATCTGTACAAATCACTTTTAACGTTATAGTATACTTAATGTTTTTTATATAGTTTAGTGTATTACTTACTAGCTTCATTTTCACAAATTCAAGATTTAAAGTAAGGGCAAAAGTGACTGGCATTGAAAATCGTAATGAGTTAGAGTTATATCGTATGAAAATGGAATTACTTAGGTGCCAAGGATATTGAAAAATCTATAGAGACGTTACGGATGTATGTATGTACGGATGTTAGGACGTTATGGATAAAAATTTTAGTCCACTGCCAAGTTTATAAAAAGCACAATTTTTAAAATTATGCAATTTCTTTTATCTTACTGTTACTTTATTCAATCAAAAAAATACTACTTTATGGCAGAGAAATATCACATACTTCATCTTCCTCTTCAACTATGAGTTCCCATTCTTTGAACAATAATGTTTTTCCAGCTTCTGTTATCTTAAAATTATTTAATTGGACTTTTTCTTTTTTCTGTAACATACATTAACAATATTGTAACAAGAATTTTAATGGTACCAAGAATAAATGCTTATAATTAAGTTGAAATAAAAAAACTTTTAAATTATAAACAATTTTCACAAGCTAGCTTGGAGTATGTTAACATGCACCCATAAATCTTCAGGTATACTGAGGTGCAGACATTTAAAATAACATATATTTATTTATCACTACAAATTATAAAACAAAAGTCCTCTGCCATGTCTGGCTGTTTCCGTTTCAACAGACTTTCATACGGTTTTCACGTGATTCATGATTTAAGTATCAGGATAGGACATGGTCCACTCTCAGGAGAGCGCTAGATTGGTTCCTGGCCACCTGGTTATTGTTTAAGAAATTTTTACAAAAAAAAATGTTTACATTTATTTGAAACCATATACATACATATATTAAAAATCACTGAATTTTTCAAATATATTTTCCTGTTGTTGTATACTGTCCATAATACTTATGGCTTAACGGACCGTTTCAGAAGCATGACTATAATTACAATATCTCTGAAACATTATATCACCTTTATTAAAGTAATAGTAGTTCCAAAGTTTAAGGCACTAATCAGTATCAACTCAATAAAACTATTACAATAGCCCAAAGTAAATAATTTAAGTACCTAATTCATATCCTGCTGTCTTAAAAGGTGCATTAGTTATCTATTGTTATATAACCAATAAAATTATTTGTTACACATTATTGACTTGTGATTAATTTCATAATCATACTTTGTGCTCCTTACATCTACAATCTATAGTTTTTTTATAAAACTCAAATTAGTTTTTATTTAAAAAAAAAGATTTATACCATTATTATGGTTGAATTTTAACCACTAGTGAAAGTAAATTAACAAAATATGCATACTTACTTGTAATGATGGACAACATTCTTTATGACCTCTTTGCCAATCAAGAATTTGGTGTTTTCGACCACAATAAAATGATTTTTTACATTTCGAGCAATGTGATGGTGCCTTACAACCACAGATTTCACATAATTTTGGCCACATCTCAATTGGAAAGTCCTAATATGAGTCACAAAATAATTGTTGTATTATTCATTGAGTGTTATAGAAAAACCAAACATACTCAAACACAATGTGGTTTTTTATTCTATGAAATACTTTTTTGTAATTACAACCATATCATACTACTTTGTATTCATGATCATTCTGGGGTTAAATTAAATGAAAAGTATAATATACATTTGTGTCTCAAAATCTAAATTAAAAATATATGGATGCAGAATATAAAAATGCAAATACATTCATATACTTATAAAATAGGGAAGTTTAAATAAATGGGTATATTAATTATTTACAACTATAACGTAATAGATATGCAAATCGTATATCCAAATAAAATGTATTGAATAGAACCTTAAATTACATGTCACAATAAAATATTAGTGTCAGAAGTACTTATTTGAATTCTGTTAGTTGAAAATTAATACTAGTACTGATATTCGATTAAAATAAACACAAATCCTTATATGATTGCATAAAAAAAAATTGAGGTATATAATTTAGTGATGAGAGTAGTATATTTATTATGTATTAAGTAGAATAGCTATAATTTTATTTTATATTTGTGAAACAATACAAACCTCATTCTCATTTTCCCCATATGGCTCAAATGAATAAAACTCGTTTTTCCTTTGAAGCTGACAACGAAGTACCAACAAATTTTCAGAAGTATTTATTAGACAACATGAACCATTTTTGCATATAAATATTAATATTGTTCGATGAAAACACTCCTCTAATTCCTCATATGGTGCATAAACCTTTAAATAAGAGGTGTAATTAAATCTATTTTCAAGATGATATCTTGATAGATTACTCAATATATTTTTTTAACATACTTGGCATAGAAATATCAATGGATCTTTACATTTCTGGCATGTTAATTCATCCACCTTCGGTAGATCTCGAAGATTCAACCAAGCTGGTTTTCCTCCTACTTTACTAGGGAAAAATCTGGGATGAAGAAGCCAATTAGGCTTTTCAACTAGAACTCCTATATCTATTTTATCATTGGACATAATTTAAAAATATTAGTGAGCACTGGTAAATCATATTCCGTAATTACTCGATTTTTAACGTATCCATGATGAGAAAAAAATATTGAAATACGATGAAAATGTAACACTAATCAATAAACAAATGACTACTTTTGGAAAAAGAATTCCATGTTTTTAAAATAAAATTAATTTGAAATTAGAATTCTCAGCCAAACAAAAATTATTTTGATTTCAAATGGCCAGTACTGCAGAACGGCAATTTCATAAGTAAAGACCTATTATACTGTGTATGTATTATGCTAGTCGCTACAATAGCTTTATTTTAAATGAAATATATTCATAGTAAAAAAAAAAATTCGTAATAAACATTTATTTATAGTGGGGCAACGCTTTCCATCGAACCATCATTTTTCGAAGCGAATGGATCTTGTAATTATAATAACAAATATCAACAATATAACAAGTACGAATAACGAAAATAGCAATAACCTGTAACTGACAACAAAATTATTATGAATGAGACTATATTCACCACTACCTGCGACTATACTCAATATTGGCGCAATAGGGATGAGGCAAGAGCGCGAGAGAGCCAGCTTCGCCTTCATTTTTTTCGCGTCTCTGATAGCTTAAATTGTATACTGCGCACTTCAGAGATACTTCAGGGCGATCAAAAACAAAAACACTTTTTCCATTTTTACGTGTAATAATTTTGCAAATTTTTTCACAATAATTTATTTATGAATCCAAAAAAAATGGCTGGGTATTGGGTTATCTCAACGAACGCTGCCTGGAAATTGGGTTTGACGGTTATCGGGCGGTGCTTATACTTATACTATCTTATCTTGGCCTCTTACCTTCTCTGACCTTGGCATGTTACTTGACTCTGAACTTGTTCTCATGTGACTTTGGCTTGCTTATTGGACATTGAATCTCTTTTCGCACGATTTGGCGTATTCATTCCCGTCTTCGGAAAAATATGATCACAGATAAGACCATGGCT
>MU159655.1:114145-137340 GCA_015888305.1 Antheraea pernyi
TACCTTGCCAATTTGACGTAAATGGACCAATATTGTTTTGACGCTAACGTCGAAAGCTGCTGCTAATTCAGCCGTAGATTGTGTATCATCAGCTTCCACAATCGCCTTTAATTCGTCATTGTCGACCAAAGTCATCGGACGACCGCGAGGTTCATTTTGCAGGTCGAAATTCCCAGAAGGGAAGCGAGCAAACCAATAACAGGTGGTGCGTTGGTTTGTAGTGTTAGCTCCGTAAACGTCGTTGATGTTGCGTGCCGCTTGTGCCGTGTTGCTGCCACGACGGTACTCATATTCCATAATTACTCGATTTTTAACGTATCCATGATGAGAAAAAAGATTGAAATACGATGAAAATGTAACACTAATCAATAAACAAATGACTACTCTTGGAAAAAGAATTCCATGTTTTTAAAATAAAATTAATTTGAAATTAGAATTCTTAGCCAAACAAAAATTATTTTGATTTCAAATGGCCAGTACTGCAGAACGGCAATTTCATAAGTAAAGACCTATTATACTGTGTATGTATTATGTTAGTGTAACGCTTAAAAACATCATTTTTCGACGCGAATGGATCTTGTAATTATAATAACAAATATCAACAATATAACAAGTACGAATAACGAAAATAGCAATAACCTGTAACTGACAACAAAATTATTCTGAATGCGATTATATTCACCACTACCTGCGACTATACTCAATATTGGCGCAATAGGGATGAGGCAAGAGCGCGAAAGAGCCAGCTCCGCCTTCATTTTTTTCGCGTCTCTGATAGCAAAAATTGTATACTACGCCCTTCAGAGATACTTCAGAGTGATCAAAAACAAAAACACGTTTTCCATTTCTACGTGTAATAATTTTGCAAGTTTTTTCACAATAATTCGAAAGAGCCAGCTCCGCCTTCATTTTTTTCGCGTCTCTGATAGCAAAAATTGTATACTACGCCCTTCAGAGATACTTCAGAGTGATCAAAAACAAAAACACGTTTTCCATTTCTACGTGTAATAATTTTGCAAGTTTTTTCACAATAATTTATTTATGAATCCAAAAAAAATGGCTGGGTATTGGGTTATCTCAACGAACGCTGCCTGGAAATTGGGTTTGACGGTTATCGGGCGGTGCTTATACTTATACTATCTTATCTTGGCCTCTTACCTTCTCTGACCTTGGCATGTTACTTGACTCTGAACTTGTTCTCATGTGACTTTGGCTTGCTTATTGGACATTGAATCTCTTTTCGCACGATTTGGCGTATTCATTCCTGTCTTCGGAAAAATATGATCACAGATAAGACCATGGCTGCGTGCACGCATAAATAGAAATTGAGGGAGGTTCCGAAGGTGGGCTTTGCCTGAAGGCATAAAACATGGGAGTACTTAATCCCGGTCGAGTATTATAAGAGGCAAACTAGTATTTTGACCAGGATCTGGCGGGGAGGGAAGTGTGTTAACGTGGCCAGCTCCGAAGCTGAAATTGACCAGTCTAGCAATGGAGAGGGCAGTTTCGCACTCACTAGAGACACCGTTCGACAATATTCTGAACGCACGTCCGGAGAACCTGGATGGCCGCCTACTTCTAGAGAAGTCCGTGCGCCCACTGCAAGTTTTGGAAAAGATGAAGGGCATAGGTGCCCCAAAAAACTCTGGCTTCGTACGGTGCCAGGTTCTAGTACCGCCCGACTCGGGATAACATGCGCTGCTCTGCTGGCTACAATTGTGGGCAAGCAAGAAGTTTTCATGAATCCCCCGCTCGGCTGCAGTCGTTATAACAACATAATGCTGCGTTATAATAACACATTAGGTCGAACAAATTTTTCGATCCTAAAAACATCAGTTACAGCCTGCTTACCTAGTGTTGTTTAGCAGAAACCCAGTTTACATCCCTTATTGCATGAAACACCAATGATAACACTCAAATCTGTTCATACCGTTTTCGTTCAATGTACGCGGCTAGGAAGTATGATGGGTAACTCTGGGAACACTGAAGATAAAATTAAACACTCAATAACTGAAACGTGACTAAAATTGCCACGGAGAGAAGTAGGGGAAAACAGTGTGGTGTGTATGAGACGAACACAAGGTCACAGATATCAACTAGTATAATTACATAGTATAAAGCAAAGTTCCCTACCGCATGTCTGTTTGCGATAAAGTCAAAAACTACTGAACGGATTTTCAAGCGGTTTCCACCAGTGGATAAACTTATTCATGGGGAACGTTTTGGTATATAATTTATCAAGGATTTTTTTATAATCAGGGCGAGACAACGTCTGCCGAGCCCGCCAGTTTTATAATAATACAAAACAAACCCTTGTTTGCTCAACTACTTATTATCTACGGTCCATAAATTCAATGTTTAATTTTCTAAATTGTGGTCTGCAGTTTTCGGAAAGTTGTTCATATTTGTGGTAAAGGGACTGCAAAGAGCTCGAAGTCGATATCAAAGATGGAGTGAAGATGAGGAGTAAAATACAGAAGGAAATATGTTCTATGAAAACACAGATAGAGTACAACTGCATTGAAAAATCCATCCAAAGGTTGTCTGGAAGAAATTGCTAATAGCAATAAGGCCGCCCATTGTACCGTTAACAAAACGTGAAATGTTTTTTGAAATGTAATTGGGTGCAATAAAGTTTAAATAAAATAAACTGTATTACCTATTTACTACTGATCTCAAAGAGTATTGCAAAACATCGAAAACCAGCTTTATGCATGCATTGCAGTACACGAAGAAATAATGGAACGAATATTGTTTTATACTTATTGTATTTGTGTAAGCTATATATAAATTTTTACAATATTGTTTGGAAAATAAAATATTAAATAATTATCATAGTATTTACTAATATTTACAAGGCTAGTAAAACAATTTTACATTTTATTCCATTATAAAATAATTTAATATACATAGAGACATGATCTCAACATTCATTCCTCTTAAACTTTTTACTTGATTCATTTATTACATCATCGAGTTTGTTAGCTCTTCTCGATTTCAGGAATGAATTACTGTTACTGTCACTTTCATTCACACTTTGTCGAACACAGTTCAAATTTGTCACATTCTGATTATGTACACCATATTTTTTATCACCCATAGTTTTATTATTTTTATTAACTAATAAAGTATGTTGTATGTCTTTAACGAATTCACTAGTGTGCAATTTTATAGGAATTAATATTTGATTTTCACTATCACCTTTTTTGATGAACTCTTGTTTAATTTGAACCATGGATCTATTTTCTGTATCACTGGAAAGTCTTATAGTTTTCCGCACATGTATTGTAGCATCAGAAGGATCGTTGAAATTGCGTTTTACTAATAACTCTGAGGTAGGAATTTGCTTTACAAATGTAAGGGTAGATACATCACAGTCCTTCCCTTCTAATTTTTGTGTTTTGCTTGAACTCGAATTCCCCTTGTCACCTTCTGATCCATCATCGTGCTGGTCTTCTGGTTCTATTAATTTACCTGTAAAATATTAAACAATTACTTACTTGTAATTGAAAACTTCTTAATATGACAGACAAAACTTATGTACATACTGCTTGAACTCGAATTCCCCTTGTCACCTTCTGATCCATCATCGTGCTGGTCTTCTGGTTCTATTAATTTACCTGTAAAATATTAAACAATTACTTACTTGTAATTGAAAACTTCTTAATATGACAGACAAAACTTATGTACATACCAATCATATGGGTCTTAGAAAGGCTAAAGGATCCCTTTGTTTCTTAGAAAGCAATTTACGAAGTACTATGGTTGATAAGGATTCGTATTAGCCCTATGCATTGATGGTCATAAGATTTATAAAAATTTGCAAACCGAAAGCATACTTGTTCCATTTGATTTATGTATCGTTTTTAAGTAATTATACAAAAACTATATTGATAAGAATTAACAGTGGTTTAATCTGTCTACAGGACATGAATTTATGAAGAATGCCACAATAACAGAGAAATAAGATATAATCGAATTCATTTTGGTAGTCTGGTGAATCTGTTACAAACTTACTAGATCAATAGTGTAGTCAGTTCGAGAAAAAAAAACAATTAATAGGTTCGAGGTGATTTTTAACATAAATAATATTATTTAGTTTGCTCTCTTATTGTAGAACATATATATAGACATTTTTTTTTTACTAAATGACTTTCTCATTTTGTAAAATTATTGTGAACTTACGATTTTCGGACTGTTGTGTATCATTTCGTCGTTGATAAAATCGACATAACCTGATGATGAGGCACAAGTGCAGTCAGTAAAGTGTAACATAGGTGTGTAGTTGTTTTGTGTATAATAAATATTTTATCAAAGAGTGTAGAAAGTTATAATGAAATGTTATTATTGTGCTACAGAATAAGTTAACACTTGTCTCTTCTTCAGGAACATAAAGAGAATAAAATTAATTAAAAAAAATCTATTACACTTATTCTCGTTCTCATGGTGACGACTATCGTTTAGGATTCGATTGTGTAAAATATTATATAGTATTCAATGGGCAAATACTTTCTGAAAATAATATGCCTTTTTTAATATTTAAAACCGAAAATCAGTTAATGTATAAATTTGTACAAATATTTGTTAAACTGTCAATTATATTATACAAAACTGTATAAAAAATTACTAAATGCAAAATTGAGCGCGTATTGGTTAAGGTTTAAAAATCTAGGCAAAGAAATAGTATGAGGCAAAGCTAAATTAATATGAAAAAAAAAATCACTAGATTTTTATCATTTAAACATATATTAATTACATTAAAATATGTTTAAATTTTTTTTCTACTTAGTCATAACATCCATGACTGTGATTTTTATGTTTTTAATATTATTACTTGTACAGACTGCATTTAACGAAGCAACCTAAGACAGTACAATACTTATACTAGATATCAAATCCATCGACTAGACCTATAAACACTAATATAACTATAGGGCAAAATATTTATTTATTTACTTATTCGAAGGAATATCAACAGCTTTTCATACATAATTCAGCGAATGGATCTTGTAATTATAATAACAAATATCAACAATATAACAAGTACGAATAACGAAAATAGCAATAACCTGTAACTGACAACAAAATTATTCTGAATGCGATTATATTCACCACTACCTGCGACTATACTCAATATTGGCGCAATAGGGATGAGGCAAGAGCGCGAAAGAGCCAGCTCCGCCTTCATTTTTTTCGCGTCTCTGATAGCAAAAATTGTATACTACGCCCTTCAGAGATACTTCAGAGTGATCAAAAACAAAAACACGTTTTCCATTTCTACGTGTAATAATTTTGCAAGTTTTTTCACAATAATTTATTTATGAATCCAAAAAAAATGGCTGGGTATTGGGTTATCTCAACGAACGCTGCCTGGAAATTGGGTTTGACGGTTATCGGGCGGTGCTTATACTTATACTATCTTATCTTGGCCTCTTACCTTCTCTGACCTTGGCATGTTACTTGACTCTGAACTTGTTCTCATGTGACTTTGGCTTGCTTATTGGACATTGAATCTCTTTTCGCACGATTTGGCGTATTCATTCCTGTCTTCGGAAAAATATGATCACAGATAAGACCATGGCTACGTGCACGAATAAATAGAAATTGAGGGAGGTTCCGAAGGCTTTGCCTGAAGGCATAAAACATGGGAGTACTTAATCCCGGTCGAGTATTATAAGAGGCAAACTAGTATTTTGACCAGGATCTGGCGGGGAGGGAAGTGTGTTAACGTGGCCAGCTCCGAAGCTGAAATTGACCAGTCTAGCAATGCAGAGGGCAGTTTCGCACTCACTAGAGACACCGTTCGACAATATTCTGAACGCACGTCCGGAGAACCTGGATGGCCGCCTACTTCTAGAGAAGTCCGTGCGCCCACTGCAAGTTTTGGAAAAGATGAAGGGCATAGGTGCCCCAAAAAACTCTGGCTTCGTACGGTGCCAGGTTCTAGTACCGCCCGACTCGGGATAACATGCGCTGCTCTGCTGGCTACAATTGTGGGCAAGCAAGAAGTTTTCATGAATCCCCCGCTCGGCTGCAGTCGTTATAACAACATAATGCTGCGTTATAATAACACATTAGGTCGAACAAATTTTTCGATCCTAAAAACATCAGTTACAGCCTGCTTACCTAGTGTTGTTTAGCAGAAACCCAGTTTACATCCCTTATTGCATGAAACACCAATGATAACACTCAAATCTGTTCATACCGTTTTCGTTCAATGTACGCGGCTAGGAAGTATGATGGGTAACTCTGGGAACACTGAAGATAAAATTAAACACTCAATAACTGAAACGTGACTAAAATTGCCACGGAGAGAAGTAGGGGAAAACAGTGTGGTGTGTATGAGACGAACACAAGGTCACAGATATCAACTAGTATAATTACATAGTATAAAGCAAAGTTTCCTACCGCATCTGTCTGTTTGCGATACACTCAAAAACTACTGAACGGATTTTCAAGCGGTTTCCACCAGTGGATAAACTTATTCATGGGGAACGTTTTGGTATATAATTTATCAAGGATTTTTTTATAATCAGGGCGAGACAACGTCTGCCGAGCCCGCCAGTTTTATAATAATACAAAACAAACCCTTGTTTGCTCAGCTACTTATTATCTACGGTCCATAAATTCAATGTTTAATTTTCTAAATTGTGGTCTGCAGTTTTCGGAAAGTTGTTCATATTTGTGGTAAAGGGACTGCAAAGAGCTCGAAGTCGATATCAAAGATGGAGTGAAGATGAGGAGTAAAATACAGAAGGAAATATGTTCTATGAAAACACAGATAGAGTACAACTGCATTGAAAAATCCATCCAAAGGTTGTCTGGAAGAAATTGCTAATAGCAATAAGGCCGCCCATTGTACCGTTAACAAAACGTGAAATGTTTTTTGAAATGTAATTGGGTGCAATAAAGTTTAAATAAAATAAACTGTATTACCTATTTACTACTGATCTCAAAGAGTATTGCAAAACATCGAAAACCAGCTTTATGCATGCATTGCAGTACACGAAGAAATAATGGAACGAATATTGTTTTATACTTATTGTATTTGTGTAAGCTATATATAAATTTTTACAATATTGTTTGGAAAATAAAATATTAAATAATTATCATAGTATTTACTAATATTTACAAGGCTAGTAAAACAATTTTACATTTTATTCCATTATAAAATAATTTAATATACATAGAGACATGATCTCAACATTCATTCCTCTTAAACTTTTTACTTGATTCATTTATTACATCATCGAGTTTGTTAGCTCTTCTCGATTTCAGGAATGAATTACTGTTACTGTCACTTTCATTCACACTTTGTCGAACACAGTTCAAATTTGTCACATTCTGATTATGTACACCATATTTTTTATCACCCATAGTTTTATTATTTTTATTAACTAATAAAGTATGTTGTATGTCTTTAACGAATTCACTAGTGTGCAATTTTATAGGAATTAATATTTGATTTTCACTATCACCTTTTTTGATGAACTCTTGTTTAATTTGAACCATGGATCTATTTTCTGTATCACTGGAAAGTCTTATAGTTTTCCGCACATGTATTGTAGCATCAGAAGGATCGTTGAAATTCTACCTTTACCCATCGCCACAGGACTTTTGCGTACTCGGAGTCCAGTATTAGAAGCGGTCATATGCGCAGGATATATTAAGGTGCACAAATGTACGCGCAAGACACAGGTGCACATACTCGTCCTTATTCTTCTGGACCCAGTGGAACGGAGACCGTTACGACCGGAGAAGGACTCAGACGGATGGTACAGTATCACAGTGAGAACAATTACTTACTTGTAATTGAAAACTTCTTAATATGACAGACAAAACTTATGTACATACCAATCATATGGGTCTTAGAAAGGCTAAAGGATCCCTTTGTTTCTTAGAAAGCAATTTACGAAGTACTATGGTTGATAAGGATTCGTATTAGCCCTATGCATTGATGGTCATAAGATTTATAAAAATTTGCAAACCGAAAGCATACTTGTTCCATTTGATTTATGTATCGTTTTTAAGTAATTATACAAAAACTATATTGATAAGAATTAACAGTGGTTTAATCTGTCTACAGGACATGAATTTATGAAGAATGCCACAATAACAGAGATATAATCGAATTCATTTTGGTAGTCTGGTGAATCTGTTACAAACTTACTAGATCAATAGTGTAGTCAGTTCGAGAAAAAAAAACAATTAATAGGTTCGAGGTGATTTTTAACATAAATAATATTATTTAGTTTGCTCTCTTATTGTAGAACATATATATAGACATTTTTTTTTTACTAAATGACTTTCTCATTTTGTAAAATTATTGTGAACTTACGATTTTCGGACTGTTGTGTATCATTTCGTCGTTGATAAAATCGACATAACCTGATGATGAGGCACAAGTGCAGTCAGTAAAGTGTAACATAGGTGTGTAGTTGTTTTGTGTATAATAAATATTTTATCAAAGAGTGTAGAAAGTTATAATGAAATGTTATTATTGTGCTACAGAATAAGTTAACACTTATCTCTTCTTCGGGAACATAAAAAGAATAAAATTAATTTAAAAAAAATCTATTACACTTATTCTCGTTCTCATGGTGACGACTATCGTTTAGGATTCGATTGTGTAAAATATTATATAGTATTCAATGGGCAAATACTTTCTGAACATAATATACCTTTTTTAATATTTAAAACCGATAATCAGTTAATGTATAAATTTGTACAAATATTTGTTAAACTGTCAATTATATTATACAAAACTGTATAAAAAATTACTAAATGCAAAATTGAGCGCGTATTGGTCAAGGTTTAAAAATCTAGACAAAGAAATAGTATGTGGCAAAGCTAAATTAATATGAAAAAAAAAATCACTAGATTTTTATCATTTAAACATATATTAATTACATTAAAATATGTTTAAATTTTTTTTCTACTTAGTCATAACATCCATGACTGTGATTTTTATGTTTTTAATATTATTACTTGTACAGACTGCATTTAACGAAGCAACCTAAGACAGTACAATACTTATACTAGATATCAAATCCATCGACTAGACCTATAAACACTAATATAACTATAGGGCAAAATATTTATTTATTTACTTATTCGAAGGAATATCAACAGCTTTTCATACATAATTCAAAATACAACAGTCAACTTAAAACTAATTAAAGATATTCACTAATAGATATGATTACAAGATGTTAAAGTGCTGATTAAAAATAAAGAACAGTGGAAAGTTACATATTACGCAACCTGATCAAAGAATGTTTTGATGACCGTCTGTTTTGCTGCATTAATTGGAGTATTAAAAAGATATGTTGAGATCATGATATTTTTGCAGGAAACTCTGCATCATAAACAACTGTTACATTGTCATAAAGGTTGCTATGTTTTATATTTAACTAGCGGGCCGGGTGGACGTTGTCCTGCCTTGATAAAAAAATAATTAAAAATCAACCGCAGCGCCACCTACCGGGTCCAATTGTGAATCTAAACCATTCTCGGATTCACTGGAACACGCACACAAAATTTCATCAAAATCGGTCCAGCCGTTTAGGAGGAGTTCAGTGACATACACACGCACAGAAGAAATTTATATATAAATATATGATATTGCATACTTATAGCCAATTGAATATAAGAGACTGTGTATTCTATAAATTTAGGCGTCAAATAATTAGAAGGCATCAAGTTTTATTCCTTACCATTTAATGTTGGGAATGTGATATCGGGCAAAGTTAAATGAGAATCCGGGTTGTATTTGTGCATAAGTATTTTAAGTAAATTTGAGATGTCCTCGCGTTTTTTTGTCACTATTATTTCATCAAACCAATTTGATAATTGCTTTATGGGCAGGTTATAGTCTCTGATAGGCTCCTGAAAAAAAAGTTACTATATTATTTTATGTTTTCTTTTTGTTTATATATATTATGACATACACTGCAATTCTACTGTACTTCTGCAATCAAGTCTTACCTTAAAAAAATGTTCTACATACTGTAATAAATATAAGCCACAATCTGTAAAATTGTTTTGTTGTGGAATTTTAGGACAGCTACCTTTAATATTGTCTTTATTGAAAACTTTATTTTGAGATACCTGTAAAAAAAATGTAAAAAATAAATAGAAATCTCATGTAATAAACACTTTATTAGCCAAAATTAATAAAATGGAGTGATACAGGAATATTTTAACCATTTACTGATTAATTTAAATTATTTTTAAAACGACCTGTATAAAAAACAATGCATAATTTTTTATGTAACAAATAATAAGAAAAATAATGCTTGGTTAATACTTACAACTTAAAAAATCAAATTGTATAAACTAATAATTCTATTTTATCTCCAGAACAAGAGATAAAATTATAATCAGTTTGACCAGTATTTACAAGATAAATGATAAGGCAGACATTGTTATTATACAAACCTCATTAATAACGAAACCAAATTTATATTAAAATAGTAAAAATCATAGAATCCCAGAAAACTTTAAAAATGAATATTAATACCGAAATAAGTATAACTCGATTTCAAATACTTCGTGCATAATTTATTTGTATTTTTAAATTTTGTATGAGATACATATTTAATTAGATTTTCATTTTAAATTTTTGACAAGAGAATAACATAGGATTAAATGTAAAAAAAGAGCCCAGAAAGAAAAAAAAAATTGTACTTTAAACAAATGTGGGTCTGATATATTTTAATTACTTACTTTGGCTTGATATTCACATGTAAGGTAGTCCCGTAATGTGGCTACTACACGTGATCTTGAAGCTCCCGCTAGAGAGTCAAATATTAAAATACAGGGCCTAAAAAAATATTATCAATTAGGTAAAGTTTTTAATAGACTATTATCTCCCTAACAATACACAACTTACTGTTTAATAGGTTCAGTTTTTCGGTTATTTTGCGGTTCAATTTTTTCAATTGTGTTTTTCTCATTTTCTTCTTCATCAGAGTCACACTGCATGTCTAAATCACTTTCCTGTAATTAAATATATTCATAATAAAGAATTTCATAGTTATAATTGATGTGTTTAATAAAACTATAAACATAAATAAAAATTATAAACATTATCAATGAACATATGATTTTGGGTACAATAAACGTACTATTACGTACAATCCAACAGCTTCTCTCGTCACCTACGAATTGCTTAAAAAAAAAGCAAACCTAAATACTCCTCGAATCAATCCTTATCACTAAATTAAGAAATAAAAACCCCTTTTCATAAAAATTAAGCAACAATACCACAATATTAAAAACCAACCAATGTTAGATGTGAGCACTTCCGTCTTTAATGGACAAATTATGTGTGATAACTATGGAAACATATAAAACTAGAGTTTTTACCAGCGGCTTCGCTCGCGTTAATATAGATTTGACGTATTCCTCGGGAACAAGTATTATTTTCTGTAAAAAAAGAGCCCAGAAAAAAAAAATGTACTTTAAACAAATGTGGGTCTGATATATTTTAATTACTTACTTTGGCTTGATATTCACATGTAAGGTAGTCCCGTAATGTGGCTACTACACGTGATCTTGAAGCTCCCGCTAGAGAGTCAAATATTAAAATACAGGGCCTAAAAAAATATTATCAATTAAGTAAAGTTTTTAATAGACTATTATCCCCCTAACAATACACAACTTACTGTTTAATAGGTTCAGTTTTTCGGTTATTTTGCGGTTCAATTTTTTCAATTGTGTTTTTCTCATTTTCTTCTTCATCAGAGTCACACTGCATGTCTAAATCACTTTCCTGTAAAAAAATATAATCATAATAAAGAATTTCATAGTTATAATTGATGTGTTTATTTATCTTTCCATGGTTAATTTTTTGTAAACATTATCAATGAACATATGATTTTGGGTACAATAAACGTACTATTACGTACAATCCAACAGCTTCTCTCGTCACCTACGAATTGCTTAAAAAAAAAGCAAACCTAAATACTCCTCGAATCAATCCTTATCACTAAATTAAGAAATAAAAACCCCTTTTCATAAAAATTAAGCAACAATACCACAATATTAAAAACCAACCAATGTTAGATGTGAGCACTTCCGTCTTTAATGGACAAATTATGTGTGATAACTATGGAAACATATAAAACTAGAGTTTTTACCAGCGGCTTCGCTCGCGTTAATATAGATTTGACGTATTCCTCGGGAACAAGTATTATTTTCTGGATGAATTTCCTATGACCTATTCTGTACCTTTGACAATGTGTATATAACATTTCATAACGATCAGTCATAAGCGTGAAAGTGTAACAAACAAATCAACAAACCCACATTCGTATTATACTATTGGTATAGGATTTTAGCTTTAGAACTTTGACTTCAGTGTTATAGGCAAAATCCCAGTTTGTCTTGAGCATAATTCATTACTGTAGTATATTTATTTAATTAATTTGTTTGTGAATTACATATACATATTTATCTATTACACAACACAACATGAAATAGGAAGTTAGTAATAACAGAAAATAGTAGAATTTCTTTTCTAGATGCTATTGGATGAATTTCCTATGACCTATTCTGTACCTTTGACAATGTGTATATAACATTTCATAACGATCAGTCATAAGCGTGAAAGTGTAACAAACAAATCAACAAACCCACATTCGTATTATAATATTGGTATAGGATTTTAACTTTAGAACTTTGGCTTCAGTGTTATAGGCAAAATCCCAGTTTGTCTTGAGCATAATTCATTACTGTAGTATATTTATTTAATTAATTTGTTTGTGAATTACATATACATATTTATCTATTACACAACACAACATGAAATAGGAAGTTAGTAATAACAGAAAATAGTAGAATTTCTTTTCTAGATGCTATTTGCACATAGAAAACTGATAAGGCATATGATACAGGTACAGTAGCAGTTACTGACTGGTCTAGCCATAAAGTTATAATCCTTGATGTAAAGTAACTTTAGAACTTTGGCTTCAGTGTTATAGGCAAAATCCCAATTTGTCTTGATCATATTTCATTACTGTAGTATATTTATTTAATTAATTTTATTTGTGAATTACATATTCATATTTATCTATTACACAACACAAAATTAAATAGGAAGTTAGTAGTAACAGAAAATATAGTAGAATTTCTTTTCTAAATGCTATTTGCACATAAAAAACTGATAAGGCATATGATACAGGTACAGTAGCAGTTACTGACTGGTCTAGCCATAAAGTTATAATCCTTGACATAAAGGTACAATTATAAACGTTTAATATTTATATCTGGTTATTATCACAAAGGATAAAAAAAAAACAAACACCCAATCTTCTAAATTATGATTGGCATTATTGGGTAGGTAAAAATATTACAAGCTTCTTCTGATACATTCAATGTTCTAACAAATTTGTAGCCTTCATGTTAGAACTTTCCAGAATAATATTTTTGTATCTCAGAATTCATGCTCTCTAGTATGTATTATGTATGGTAGAAGTATTATTTTCCATCCATTGCACTTGTAGATAATAACCAAACTATATTACATAAAATGCCACCAATATTACAATATACTAGCGTACCTGGCGGACGTTGTCCTGCCTTGATAATAAAAAAAATCCTAAAAGTCAGCCACAACGCCACCTACCGGATCCAATTGAGAATAAATCATTCTCGGATCCACTGGAACATGCACACAAAGTTTTATTAAAACCGGTCCAGCCGTTTAGGAGGAGTTCAGTTACATACACATTTACAGAAGAAATTTATATATAAAGATAGTCAAATAACACAAGATTATGAAATTTTATGTTAAAAGCCACTAAATTATAGACTAAGATCGAACCAAAAACTCCACATTAATAATTATATATATATACCTCAGCTTCAGCTTCGTCACGTTCACTTAAATTATCAGAATCACAATTTAAAGTGAGCTGCTCTTGTTTTGTCAATGGTGTTATTGTCGTATTACCAATCTGCATAGACGATCTTCGTTCTAAAAAAAATTATGAAAAATTATAAAAATACACATACGACATGGTTAGAGAAATATATACTCAAATTATATTCAAAATTTACCTCTTTTCCTTATTTCCTGTGGTGTCACAGTGCGATCGTCTATCATACTTCTACATCCATCTAAACTGGGATAACAAATAATAGCCACAAACCAATGACAATTTTCATTAATAGGAACAACAATGAAGTCTTTTTCAAAAATATTTACATTCTTCGTCCATGTCTTTACTCTTGCGTGTCTTTTTTGAGCTGGAGTTAAACTGTTATCCCATTCGTGTGGATTTGAATTTTTATTAACTTTACTAGGCTTTGTTGTAAGCCTTTTATAGAAAAATGTACTAAAAATATGTGTCCTTTCTCTTTGACCATGTGTTAAAATATCATGAACCAAATACTTTAAATAAAAATCGATGATAACATCATTCAGAAACTGATCCTGAGCTAGGCACATGTAATCTTCAGTATTAATAGGTATGCCACCTTTACCCGGTGGATAAATCAAAATTTGTCTAATATCAGCTGGATTAGAACTGAAAATAAATTTAATAAAGAAAATTATATAAACAAACAGTTTTTCAAAGTATAAATATTAATTCTTCCATTATGTTTACTCACTTCTTTACTCCCGAAGCTAATGACGCACTTAAAGACCTGGTTGCCATTTTCGTAATATTATTACTTTCTTTTGGGCATGTTCTTACTAAAATGTCATTTGCTTCGCGAGAATTCAACTCATCCATTGCTTTTCCAAATAAAATTTTTAATGCACTTTTTGCTTCTTCTGAAATGTATTCCGGTAATAATGTAATTCTTCTATAGGGATCTACTTTTGACATTGGATTATAGTAAGGACCTGAAAACATACATTAGAAACAGTTACTACTGAATAAATTTAGGTTTAATTCATACCACTTTTGGAGATATCAACCTGCTTCTTCAGCCATATCAAGGGATTTCCGTACATAAGCTCCACATTTGCTCATTAGATATATGAAAATTACAGGTAATCCTTTGCCAAAATGAGCTAATATTTTTACCACCTCCTTCAGCTGTATTTGAAGCGCTACTTCTTTTGATTCATTTATGAGTGATGGCGCAACAATTTTAATACCTTTTGATGATATGTATACCTAAAAATTAGACGAGTTAACATTATTTCATGTCTTACAAGACAAGTGTCTTAATTGAATAAAAAATAGTAGAATAAATAAGCAATGTTTTCATAGCCCATCATGATAAACAATTAAATCAACAGTAAAAAATGTACACATAAAACACGAAACATCAAAACATTTGCAATAATCTAGACAATATGATAATTGTATTTAAAAAAAATCCTGGTCAGATTCTTCTATGTACATATATGGTAAGAAATATAGAATATTAACCAATACTAGAGTAAAGATAATGCAAGTGTTTACAAACCTTTTCTTTAGGTGTATATCTATAAGAACCAATTCTAATTGTCCTGCAATTGAGTGATGAAACAACAGCTTGCTTTTCATCTCTGGTCCCATCTATAAATTAAGGTAATAACAAGTTGGATTACAATAAAAGCATTAAGGTATTATTAAAAATATATATTTAACTAGCGGGCCCTGCGGACATTGTATTGTCTTTATAATAAAAAAAAATCTAAAATTCAACCGCAGCGCCACCTACCGGGGCTAATTGTGAATCTATACCATTCTGGGATCCACTGAAATACACACACAAAATTGAATCAAAATCAGTCTAGCCATTTAGGAGTTCAGTGACATACACACATACAGAAGAAATTTATATATAAAGATAATATTCATATTAAGTGTTTGCTATATAGCAGCTACGTGTTACTTATACTAAGGAGGAATAATAAATAGTGTTTACATAATATAGTAAAACAATTATATACACTTTAGCACATATGAACAGTTTTTAACAATTTTACAATCAATTTTTATGATGTGCTATTTACTACCGTAACCTATTGATTTATCTATCTATACATTAAAATAATAAAAGCATAGTTGATTAAAGATTGTGGAATTGGTCATCATGAAATGCTACAGGTGTATTCACGGATACATTCAACAGACACAAATGTAGGTATACCACGTGTCTCACTAATGCATACATGTACGATTAATTTAGTTAACTCAGTTCTATATCAGTCTAGCCGTTTAGGAGTTCAGTGACACACACACGTACAGAAGAAATTTATATATAAAGATAATATTGATTTGAATATATTAGGCGTTTGCTATATAGCAGCTACATGCTAAGGTGGAATAATAAATAGTGTTTACATAATATAGTAAAATAATTATATAGGCTTTAGCACATATTAACAGTTTTCAACAATTTTACAATCATTTTTTATGATGTGCTATTTACTACCTTCACCTATTGATTTATCTATCTATACATTAAAGTAATAAAAGCATAGTTGATTAAAGATTGTGGAATGGTTAATTGGTCGTCATGAAATGCTACAGGTGTATTCCGGATGCTACACTTGAGAATTTATTTATTTATCGCGCTCTGGATGTGCTACAATCTTGGATACATTGTCACTTATCATCATTTTAAATTACTGCTGAAATAGTAAATTTCTCAGAATAAAAAAAAAATTATGTCAACAATTGCAATCCCAAATTGTGTAACTTGAAGTTCACGGACACATTCAAGAGACACAAATGTAGGTATACCACGTGTCTCACTAATGCATACATGTACGATTAGTTTAGTTAACTCAGTTCTATATACTAATATTGCAATCAACAGAACAGCCCAGACAGAGGCTTAATCCTGTACCCCTTAGCTCATTGCAATATGACTCAGTGCCTATGTGTTCATATATATTTACTCGCATTATATAAAGAAAAAGAAACAAAGGAAAGATACTGGGTGCATCCTTATTTGTAAACACGTGATGAGAGCAAGTACATAGTATACTGTAGAAAGGCTAGATTGCTGGCCTATTTTGTATCTCAATTATAATTTTTTCTGTATCGAAATCAATATTTAAATGTCTGTTGTCATCAATAAAATGCGTTAACGTCGATGAACACGTATACGGTCAATGACAGGCAACCACACAGTAGTACTATCCGCATAGTGTGTATAGCAACCGTCTGGCTGACCGTCATTTGGGCCGCAGTGCTCAGAACAACCGGAGCGGTCAGCCGGCAGCCGCATCGCAGTGCATATAAAAACTACGTTTTCATACATATTTTTGATTGCGGTTGGCCGGACGACTGGCCGCATTGCGGCTAACCGCATAGTGCGTAGGTACCCTAACATCACCACTTCATATATTCAAATTTAAATCATAGAGTGTCAAAGAAATATACATCATACTTCTTTACATATAAATATGTTTAATTTAATACAATGTTTTATTTTGGTTATTAAAGACAGTTATCACAGTATAACCTTTTGAAGTCCAATGTAAAATGGTTAAAGAAAGACTCTGATTGAACATGTTGCATAAATAAATAAGTAAAAGTATGTGGGTAAACAAATTATAATTCTCAAAAATATAATATCTACTGGGCCAAAAATCATATATGGCACTTAATTTAATTACACATGCTCCTAAAATAAACATATAAACAAACAATTAAGGCTAAGGGATCAAATTTCCGCCCCTAAAATTTAACCTCTTAGTGTCTTAGGCGACACATTTAAAGGTTTTTTAAGGATCCCTTAAATTTAGGGAATGTTTGTGAAGGGCATGTATAACACAAAACTTCCAATACACAAATACACTTCCAATGTCATTCTTAACTTTACTTATAAAACAACAACATGGTTATGTCAGCATACCATTTACAGTTTGATCATTAGTTCCAACAGATAAAAAATACCACAAAATAAAAATTATTTCTTTAAAGCTTTCACTTACTAGTGAAATCAACATAACTGTGCAAATATAATACTTTTGCATTTAGTCGTAAGATAGAAATCCTAATTCATAATAAGTAATTTTGAATAGTAATATTTTATTTTAGAATACTTCTATATCTATACTAATATTATAAAGCTGTTTGTTTGGCTGAACACGTTAATCTGAGGAACTACTTGGTCCGATTTGAAAAATCCATTCAGTGTTAGGATAGCTCATTTATCGAGAAAGGCTCTATAGGCTATATTTCATCACGCTAAGACCAATAGGAGCGGAGCACCAATGAATAATGTTTTAAAAAAAAAATTCCTATTGAGAACTTCCACTGCGTGTTAGCCCAAAGTAACTATTCTACACAGACGAAGTCGCAGGCAAGGCAGAACCTAGTAATAAAAGGTACATGACTTTTTTTCTACAGAGACAATATATTTAAAGAAATATAAAAAAATATACTTTAAAGAATTGTTACTTTTAAACTTTGGTTTATTACACTTTCAACTCTTAAGTTTATTAAGGTTTTCTAGTTGCGTTTCTTGAAAAAAGAAAACGTGTTAATATCTTACTGGGAGTATGTTGACAATTATTTGTTCACAAAAATAGTGATAATCTACTACGTACCAAGTACGAATTATTGATCATTTACGAAAATCGGGGCAACCCTTGTAACTGGTATCAAATCCTTAGAACTAATTTAAAACCAAATAATATCAAGTTGACAATAAATTAACATATTATACCCCAGGATTAATCGGCGAGACTCCAGAAAAGGACGCAATTTATACACTTGCGGAATGTTCGTTGAAGATGAACGCTATAACTAACACGAAGATAGTATGATCCTATTGTGTAATAATAAATACCTTGTTCTTGTGCTGATACATTTACAGACATATTCTTGTTTGGAAATTCAAATAATCTTTATGAATTCACTAATCAATACACAAAAACAATTTTGAAAGCACATTTCAAGACCGACACTCCGCAGTGAAGCAGTTTTTTAATAATGTGACCAGATCAAAATTGTTAAATATACCTACATGTCAATAGTCTACTGAAATGTACTATTTTTTTTGGAAATTCAGCAATATGTGACCATATGAAATTATTACACGAAATTCATAAAAGGATGCAAATTACAGAGATTAATAGTAATATAGTATATTCGGCCTATTGTGATGTTTCGTGTTTAATTACAGAGATAAATAGTAATATACTATATTCGGCCTATTGTACAGTGATGTTTCGTGTTTCACAAAAACATTACTCACTAAGTAACATTGTAGTTTTCTAACGCTAGTTACATTATAGTACCACCAAGGTTACGAAAAATATTTTTTATTCGAGTACATTTTTATTTATCCGTAATTATATACATATATTTTAATTGAAATCAATTGTTTGTATATCACGACTAGTAAAGTCAATTAAAATAGTGGATATAATAAAATACTTTCAGCGATTTAAAATCGAATTTAGACCGCAGTTTCATTTGAAAATAATTTACTTTGATAATATTGAATAATTCAAAAAACGCTTGTAGAACAAGACTAATTCATAATTGATATAAAAAACAATCCCAGGAAAGTCAATTCATATGAGACAATATTCTTCTACATAAATATAATTTTACTACACAATGATAAAATATAATACTTCTTTACTACATCATAATTTATTTGTAATATAAAACTAATTTGAAATGTGTGTTATAGTTATTTATTTTCAAATTCACATGAATATATTCGGAGGAAAAATATAAATAAACGAGAAGTTACAATAACGATTAGGTGTTATTCGTATTTAGTTGTGTTGGCACTAAACTGGAATTTGTTACTTTTAGGTGTCCTTTAATTATGAGGGTTCAATCTTTAATAGTTTATCAGCCCCTAAAACATGTTGATTCGATCTAGTTAAATACATTAAACAATACGACATATGTTAAAGTATTAACTAGAGCAAATCATAGATTTATAAAAGATCAATATATCATAGATTTATATAATAATCATAGATGTGGTTATATATAGATACAACTACAGTAATGTAATATACAAATGCGAATATTTAAACTTTCAATTTCTGGTGTAAAAATTGTCAAGCTTAATGACATCTACTGTTTTCCAGTTATGTCAAAGTAATCAGAGCGGGACGTTTGCCAGGCCCGCTAGTAGATTTATAAAAGATCAACATATCATAGATTTATATAATAATCATAGATGTGGTTATATATAGATACAACTACAGTAATGTAATATACAAATGCGAATATTGAAACTTTAAATTTCTGGTGTAAAAATTGTCAACCATAAGGACATCTGCTGTTTTCCAATTATGTCAACTTTGACATTCACATTCGCATTGAATTTAGTCGCTACTACTTAGTCGCTCTGTACGTTTCTCGTGTTTGTCAAAATACAATGATTGTTTAATAAAGACTGACGTAAACGTATGTACATATGACATTTACCACTTATTTAGGCCTAAATTTTAAATTCCGTTTTAATCATACTGTGATATCAATATTGTGATAGCAGTATTCTTGCTACTAAATTTAAGAGCGATACGCTTAAAAATGTGTAACTATTAAAACTTTTATGCGTATTTTGTCGTAGATACGAGATATTAAGTAAGATAACATAACATTTTATTAAGATCATATATTCGTACTATTTCGAAAAAAATCGATCCTTTTTAGAAATATACATTGGCAACACTGCTCCAGATTCCACAGATAAGTTAGTATTTCATTCGTTATCTGTTATATATTTAACACAACATTATAATTTAAGTTGTTCTTTTCACGTTATATTATCGTAGATACGAGAAATTAAGAACATAATTAATAAATGCTTCGTAATTATTAATTTTATTACGATCATATATTCGTACCCTTTCGAAAAAATTCGTTCCTTTTTAGAAATATACGTTGGCAACACTGCTCCAGATTCCACAGATAAGTTAGTATTTCATTCGTTATCTGTTATATATTTAACACAACATTATAATTTAATTTGTTATTTTTCACGTTATATTATATAAGTTTCAAATTAATTATTTTTATTCTTTGAAGGAAAATATAACACTGTTTTTATTCCCAAAAAATCGATTAATCCTAAAACGTGACAATATAATTATTCTTCATGTGGCATATTGTAATTACAGTATTATTTCGAGCCATCCTGTTAAAATTAATTTTACGTTCTTAAATCGTCATAATTATACCAACAACAACCGCGTGGGAATTAAAATTAGAATTTCGCATTTATCATGCTAAGCAAAAATAGCAATAAATCTCATATTTAGGTTTACCTATTTATACAAAATAATGGCTAACTGACATATCTGTACATAATGCAGAGTGAAAATTTGCATGTAGATTTTTTTTATACTGTAGGTGAATAATACTATGGAAGAATTTTAAAAAATTCAACCGTACCGAAAATCCATTACCTTTGAAGATCCATGAATTGTTGTACTAAAACGTACTTACAAAGTAAAAAGGCGGTTTCCTTGTTGACTTTAACTTCAAAATGCAATGTTCACCCATTTTCTTGATGTGTTCTAATTAATCAAATCGACCAAAAATATTCAAACACTGAGTCACGATTTTGCTATGGTGTAAAATAAACGCACACATACTATATTGCGTGGGTCGCACTATATTAGTGTACCTATATATGTAAGGAACCGTTCGCTCAATCTGTAGTGTACCGTTAAATTTACCACGATGTTGCTCTGGCGTAAATTATTTTAATATCTGTGTTAACATTTCAATATTAGTGTAGTAAATACTAATTTTATGATGATTCTTGTTACCGGACTTATACATTTTTTTAAATTATCCGTCGATTAATTGACTTCAAATAAATCTTCTTATATATAAAATTCTCGAAACCGTTTCAGAGGAGTACGGTAACTAACATTGTGACACGAGAATTTTATATATAAGAAGATTTATTTGAAGTCAATTAATCGACGGATAATTTAAAAAAATGTATAAGTCCGGTAACAAGAATTTTCATACCCCTATGTCATAAGGGTTGTCCACCCCTAACATTTATTTTTTGGACATTTTTTTAAAATTTTATATTATGAGGCATTAAAAATACATACAACCCTAAATTTTCACTCTTCTAACACCAACGCCTATTTTTTAATAGTCATTTTAGTAATTAATCGAGTTTCTTGCCGGTTCTTCTCGATGACTGGGCTATTTTCCGAACCGGTAGTAGCTTTGACGTTCATAAGCTCCTTCTCATGGCCTAAAATGAATAAAGGATTTTTCGATTTTGATTTTAAATCATTTTTCATCCCACTCGATAACTGATTAATTATCACTTGGTAAGTTATCCCAGAAAAAGAGCTAATTAAAACCAAGTCGTCGTCTTTTTTGTGACTATTTTTCACATGTATTTCGATTAAAATTTCCCTGAGCTTATAGCAAAGGTAAAATTTTGTACAAAAAAACCCTATTTTATCAATCTTCTATCTATCTATCTTCTTCTATCTACACTATAGTAAAACTGTAACAAAGCCAAATCTGTACATTAAATATTTTTTGAACATTTTCACGAATTCGCTGTCGAAACCGTTGCCTAGCTCTTAGACAAATAGTCACAGGCAAGTGACAGTTGACACATCTTGCTCATATCTTTTTAATATTTATGTTTTTCTTTAATACAATGTAGTGTGAAAAAGTTTTAATACAAGTTATGATGTCATTCAGTGTTTAATTTATCATTATTTATTTTATGAATATATTTTAACGTTTAAATTACAATTTAACTCTATCAACTTGATATTTTATTATGTAAACCTATACTGAGCGTATAGTAAACGCCTACAAAAAAGGGAAAGGAACGTTCCAACTGTAGGTCCATGGACCTCTCAAGCTTTTTTTACATTACTGCCAATATACGTAGGTTAGTTTTTATTTTAATTGAACCCGGTAGATGATGTTACGAACGGGTTGTAGGCTTATTGGGACAGAAATTACTGGGACAACGTACTGGGAAGACATTTATCGGCAATATATGTAGGTTATTTGTTATCTTAAGTGGACCTGGTAGGTGATGCTGCGAACGGGTTCAAAGCATATTTTAAAATATTTCTCACATACCAACTGGGTATATGTTTGAGTGAGTCCCTGGATAGTTGGGATTCACAATTTGAAACAGTAGGTATCGCTGCAATCGCTGCGGGTTTTGAGATGTATTTAGATTTTTCGCGTTTAAAAGTACAATCGAAACCGGCAATAACCGATTTGGTGCAGACGAAGTCGCACGGGTCAGCTAGTACAATA
>MU159655.1:140051-154545 GCA_015888305.1 Antheraea pernyi
AAAATGCAATAGAAATCACAGAAATATCCACCAATAGTGGTCCAGAGTTTTCCAGAATGGATAAAGCATTTTGAGATTCTTGAGCAAAAATTAGGAAAACCTCCCAACGAGCGACCTTTTGGCGCCGGGGTGCGCTTTCACCCATAAGACGACAGGGAGTACCGCGCCATACAGAATTACCTAAGCGAAATCGAAGAATCTGAAAACTTAGCGTGGTTTTTATACTCGTTACCTTCAGAGATGAGCCTGAATAAAGTGATGAATGTGATCATTTTGATTTAACGTAAACATTATTTTTAAGTATGGTCACATTGCCTGTATCATTCAATTTTTCATTCATTACTTATTCTCAACTAGTATATTGTAGTATCTGTGTTCCTGTTTAGTTTGTTAGAAATTACTTTACGACTTTTATAATTATTATAAATTTCGTTAATAAACGGCGGCAAACATAATAATGGCTTTAAGACGAAACAATTTCACCGAGCAAGAAAAGTGTAAACTTTTGGAACTTGTTGAGAAGTAAGTATCTAATAGCGATACACAATAACCAATGTTGTAAACTGGCTTACTAGTAGAAAATGTTTGTTTTGACATAGTGTATTGTGTGTTTATATTACAGTGTACTTTATGTTTGCAGATTCAAGAATATCATTGAAAATAAATGCACAAACGCAATCACGAGCTCTAAAAAAATTAAGCTTGGGAGGAGCTAACTCGGGAATTAAATAGTACTGCTGTGATTCCAAGAACACAAAAGCAGCTGAATACGGCCTATTTAAATTTCAATAGAACTACTCGCCAAAATATAACAAATGAAAACGTAAATAGGATCCTCAAAACTGAACACAGAAACTTGGTTTATACTTTTACCGACTTGCTTAGCAAGCTGCAGATCATAGAGAGACTATTTTTATTATTGTTTATTTATCACTTACATGCATTATAATATCCCCTGTATAGAATTCATGTAAATCAAAAATTGTATTTCATATAGTTATTTTAAACTATTTGAGGTAAAAAAAATACTTACAAAATTATCAAGAATGTTCAAAAGTCACAAATATTAGTATTGATGGAGTAAGTATTAACATGCCTTTTAGGTAAACTTTTTTTTTGGTTGAAAAGGACACGACCCGCTATATAAATATTAAGTGTACTCTGCAGTGCAATTATTTTCACCGCAGTATATCTATTAAGTGTATATCAATCGTGTGTGAACGATCTGGTGGCCATCACCCCTGTGACACTCGTGATCCGTGGACGTGCGAGAACCAGGCAGCCGCATCCAGCAATTTTGGTAAGCGAAAGTGCTGTACATACCTCCCAGTATCGATCAAATACTTTCAATACTCAGAGTACAAACTATATTAGTCTGACACACATCCGCGTGTTAGGACATAATAACACGCCTGCCCCACAATTTTTAATTATATTGACATATTCATTTCTATTTTAATTTCCTCAGGTATCGTCGAAGACGAACAAAATACTATCACAATAGATTGTGAGACGGGACCATCACAAATAACAATATTAATTGATGAGGTATAGATTCTTATTATATGTGTATCGTCAAGAATTCATATAATAATTTACTGATAAATGTAATTGTTGTTTTTATATTACTTTTTGTTACAGAAGAATCATTCTTCTGTGGATGTAATATCTATGTTGAAGCGATTAAAAAAGACGAGATTGTTGATAAGGTCTGTATTTATATTTTGAATAAAATGGGGCATTGTCTCAAAAGTTTTGTTTAATAAATGCTTAATGTTTCCGAAAGGTATTAAAGCAAGAAGTGGTGGCCCACATACACCAGTGCTCACTTCTATTAGGTCACAAATGTTGGCAATAATGGGTGACCAAATAAAACCATTATCAAACACGTGTGACAGTGCAACTACTTATTATAATTTTGGTATGTATTGGTAGTTATTATATTAGGCAGGCTAACGCGAGATGGCAGCTCCTGGCGTCCCCCCTTTCCCCGCGCCTCCCGACTCCCTTCCATAGATTACCGCGTGCTCGGCATGCGGTCAGTCACTCCGCAAAAAGAGCTCTGGCGCGCGTACGCATCGCATGGACTATCCGCTATTGTGACGAACCAAACGCAAAATCGACTCCTGAGTGAAAAGTGAATACATTTTATGTGACCCGCCTACTGATTGGAAACGGACACAAACCTGCCGAAACCAGTGATCAGCCCTCTGCCAAGTAAGCGTGTATATTTATATTCCATCCTAGATCAATCGATTACATACTATTGGATCCTACGATTGAGCGTTTTTCCCGTGATACCGTTGCCCATGCAAACCGCTAAAATACAGTCCTCTTCTCACCTTAAGAAACCCGCAATCAATGGAGGTGAAAGGAATCAAGTGAGTGGACCACGTTCCCATCCACATTTATGGTCAATTGACCCGGATTTCATGGTTCCTTTCGCCTATTTCCCTCCATGTATTCTGAATAGCAGAGGAGACCATACTTTGGATTAAATTGTTCTATTCTTGCACAATAAATACATTTTCTTTAGAAATTTCATTTTGTAAGAAAAAAGTTTAGTTTCTTATGTATCTTTGTATATTCTAATATTGTTCATCATTCATATGTATCTGTTATTAAAAAAACTTATAAAGACAACAGCTGTTATTTTTACATCATAGAACCCTGAAGATATTATTTTAAAAATAAAATACAACGTTATAATGTGAAGAACCATCCTAAAATTTAAATTAGTACATGTTGCTTAGACTTTTTTGATGAGTATATTATAAAGAGAGGTAAAGTTTTGTTTTCGAGAAATCCTTGGTACCACTAATGTGATTTAAAAAAATCTGTTAGAAAGGTATATTATCCCAAGTTCAGTATCTCAGTGAAAAAGGTGGTTTATATGTCAAAAGGAAAATAAATTTGACAAAATTAAGGTTGAATGCAGATTTCACGTATACTTTACAAATTCTTATAAAAAAAACAACTAAAAGAAAATGGAAATTTACTGTAGATAAAGTTTAATCTTTACAGTATGTTAAGCGATGATGTTACAAGGGGTACTGGGAAGACGTTAATTTAGAATAATTAGGTTAATGCTGCGAACAGGTTCTAAGGCTTATTTTAAAAGATTTCTCACATACCAACTGGGTATATGTTTTATTTAGTGAGTCCCTGGATAGTTTGGATTCACAACTGGAAGTGCTATATGTCGCTGCGATCGGGTTTTAGGTTTTTTTTAAGATTATTTGCGTTTAAAAATACAGTTCAAACTGGTAATAACCGATTTGGTGTAGACGAAGTTGCACGAGTCAGCTAGTATACTATAGAAAGTTAGTATTTACTCGTGTATGTAATTGTTTTAAACATTGTGGGTATACACAGTTCAGTATACAAATTGTTAGAATAAGCAAACATATAAATTCTTAGATTTAAAAATATTAGAAGTTTGAAATTTACTGATTAGATGGTCTAAAGCACGAACCATAGTTAAGCATAATACTCGTCATTCATAGTAGCATGTAGCGGCATTGAGACTACAATAACTTTTCTATTTTGTAACCTTCAAAATGACATTGTACAATTTCAGTAAACGGTAGGTATCGAAATATTCCGTTATAGAAGCTAAAAAAGTAAAATTAATTAAATGATTTTAAAAAGATAAAAAGTTGGTTGTTCCATTTGAGTATGACACGGCCTGACTCTCGAATATTAAACAAAAATAATGGTTTTGTAATATTTATAAAAATATTATAATCTAGCAGCTTCCTGCGACTTCATATGCATCTGTATATTTATAAAGGATTATATGTGCTAAAGACGTTTTTTTTTAATAATAAAAATAGTCTACTTCCTTATAACTGCAGGTGACTGTCCCGACACAATATGGAAATTAAGACAAAACAAACAAAATTGTTATAACAGTACAGTTTTAGCGGTTGAAGCATATTGGAGTATCCAAATGTTTAATTTCTTATTTGTGATAGATGTCGCTATCCGTATTACAATTACATACCAAACTATTTGTAAACATATACAAAAATCTGTCCTATGAGATTGAATAAAATATTTTGTTTGTTGGTTTCTTTTTTTTTGCAATGGATATTTTAATTTTAATTATATCATATTAAAATTTCTCTAATGATTCTTGTCAAAAAATATATGTGAAACTGAGATGCAAACATTTATTCGCTTCTAGTTAATAATACTTTTTTTTTCGAACAGTCTACGCTATTGACCAAGCAAGGTCTAAACAGCTTCACTGGACTACATAATACACTTCGGGGGAAAACACAGTATTATGAAAAAATTATTTTATTTTCTCATCTTTGTACCTAAAAATGTCATAAATTTTGTACATGTAAGTTTATTCTATTATAAGAATATTTTAAAAGTAAAATTATTTTCCCATTTTAATACGCGAAGTAAAAACGTATAACTTTTTAACCACAATGCGCGTATGGTCAACGTACGTGCGCATTTGTTAAAAAATAAAAAGTCCAGGAAGATAAATTTTATGTGTATGACATGTTATAATAAACAAGTATAGCAAAGAAAGTAAGTGACTTTCGTATATATAATTCTAGTAAGGATTCATTTCAATAATACATCATTTAAATAATTGTTAGAGCTTACATACAAAGAACAGGATTGTACATATCTGTGTCACTGCATTTTAATGCGATATATGGCAACTCAACTGATCTAGGCAAGCCCCAGACTTAAATTCAGTGTGACATGTATAGTGTGAACATTAATCGATCTAACTCCATAAATAATGCAAATTGTATTTCAGAAACTTGTTTTACTATAAGTGTATTTTAATGAATATAAAAAAAATTAAAGACGAAGTTAATTAAAAAAAATATTTTTTCAAATTTCATTTTATTTAAAAAAAAAGCAATAAATTTGCTGTTGAAATAGCTATGTTTATTTTGTTGTAATATTTTTCATTTCGTAAATCAATTTCAGAAAAACCCAAAATTCAAGTATAGCGACTCTTTAGGTATAAGCGAATAACTTGAGTAATAAAAAATGGTGTGATTATATTCATATCCTGCTAAAAGTGCAATTAGATTGGATATGAACGCATTTACATTTTTTCGTTATTTTCTTCAAATGTAATGCCCCATGATTAGAATACCGTATACCTCATTTGCAAATATTAAATTTAAGTGAAACTATTTCAATAAATTTTACTTATTATAAAAACTTACCGTTCAAATGGTCTAAGCCAATCGCGCTCTCCGATGTACCATGTTCAATTTCACTTAGAGATGGTTCCTTCGTATTAATTGTTGGTTCATGCTATAAAACAAATTTAACATTATACCAGGTGTTAGGTTAGTCGTTTAACAATATTCTAAGAAATGATAGTTCATGATCACATTTAACATATGAAATAATAATATCAAAATAAATACTAATAAACAACAAAAATAACCTAAGTTAAAGTTGTTCTAAGACTTTCAAAAGTATAAACACAAACGTGGTGCATTGACCGGTGCCGAAAGCTGTAAGGGGCGAGCCTGAGATAGTAACCTTCGATAATAATAATAAGCACCTTTTTTTATTGATTTAGAATGAGAATCGAGTGCAAAGTATCCTCCATAAATATTGCTACTGTGTAAACTTTCAGCCTAACATATTTACTACCATACACAAATTACCTGATTACTCATCATTGAACTGTTTGAATCTTCTTCGTCAGAACTGAGAGTTAATATCACAGGTTCAGGTTCTGGTTGTTTCCCTCTTGGTTTTCTCACTCTGGCTGGTTTTTTATCTTGTACTATCTGTTTGTATTAGGAATAAAATTTCATATATAAAGAAGCGAAACAATAGATAACAACTACAGGTATATAAATAAATAATATATTAAAATATATTAGTGCTATGTGCTTAATACAAATTTTTGATATATTTCTATTAGGACTTTCAATCTCGGATTTATTTCCCGAATTGAAGACAAAAATGTATGGTAAAATACTCCAAGTATAATATACTAATCAACAATTTTATAAAGGTGTGTCTTTATATAGAGAAGTACCACTTTTTAAATTTAAAATCCATATTTATACATATATGAAGTTAATGCTGAAAGTTACACTTATTAATTGTACTTAAAAATTGAGTCCTTACCGCCTTATTATATGTCTTCGTTGCCTTTAATAAATTGATTTTTATTCCTTCGCCACAGGCACTGGAAATCATGAAACTAATTAATTCGTTTACTGTATAATTCCATTATTATAAGAAAATCTAAACATGATAGCTTACGCTTGTTTCTCCATTATCTGTTTTTCAGGTTCTTTTTTCTTTTGTTCTACTTTCTTACTTGCTATGGGTACACTTTTAGGTTCTTCCGTAAATACACGTTTACACCTATAAAAATATTATGCAGTTATTTTTAAGTATGTATTGAAGACAGTGTTATTTAGTGTAATAGCAGTATCTTTGAAAACTTTTATTAACGCTCCGTGTACGAGGTGTGGTATAACACTCCCCAGCGAGTGAAAACTTGTAATATTTCTTAAACAATAAAGTGAAGCGACTTGGTTTTCTTAGTAGAGGCAAATGAGATATTACGGTTGCCTTAAAGTGTGACACTTGCGTATAGTACTTTTGGGTACCTCAACTCAAACTACTATGACGCGTGGATGTAAAGGTATGTTCGAAAAATAATATTCTTAGTAAATAATTTCCTATAATAATGAAATATGTACAATTTTTCACGAAAACGATGATTTTCTTTCGGAGTATATGTAGGAGTATAATAATTAAAACTAGAATATTTCTTTTTTTATGTCTATTGTACAAATAAATTTTGTTTTACTTATACCCATTGTTTATTAGTTCATTAATATATTTCCTATTAATAACTGAAACTAATAATTTGTTGATTTTATTTTATTTTTCTTTTGGGTTATGTCACACCCCACTTCTTGTAGAAAGTGAGATTCAATCACCTAGTACACGGGAGATTAACAGATTATTGATGTTAGAATCGTTATAGGAAGTGAAATACAAAAGCAATGTTGCTGAATGTAAGGGCAATGGTATAGACCAAGCTTTTCTATGTATATCCGCCTAGCTTTAGCCTGCGGCTTCGCTCGCGTTAATAATACAAATCTGACGTATCCATCGGGTCTTCTTTCATTCTTTTACTGTACCCGTCACCATGTATATGCAAAATTTCATTACGATCAGTTGAGTTGTTAGGCGTGAACGCGTAACAAGCAAGCAAACTAACAAACCAAACAAGCAAATTGAACTAATTCCTACGTTATAGAAAGTTTTTCGTTATCACTAACAACATTATAAAGAATATTATAGTAGACGCTACTTTGCACTTCCGCCTGCACTTTCCAGGCGACATAATATAATATTAATGATGGATTTCCGCAAAGTAACGCCTTCTTCAATCAAATACGTTATAAAGAGTTTACACTGTATTAATAAGGATTACTTAATGTACTTTCATATTGGGTATTTATATGTTCGCGCACAGCGACAGCTAGTACATGACATAAATAATAATAAAACAGTATAACATAATCATGTTATAATCGAAATGGTTATAGAGCAAAGGTTCTTTTTACATTGTAGATTTACACTTACTATTAATGCAACAGAATTTGCTCAACTAGTTTTAATATGGGAAGCTTGTGGAAATAAGCGTCAAGCGGCGTCCCCCTATTATTCTAATATTATACTAGTTCTTGCCCACGAAAAGGTAGGCAACTGTATATTCTTTCTAGATAAAATGTACTCTATATACTTTTCTGAGCTCCTAACAACATGTAGGCAAAACTTCATAATGATTGGTTCAGTAGTTAAGACCTGAAAGCGGAATAGGCAAATAAACAACTCACTTTCCTATTTATATTATTAGTAACGATGATGAAGCATACAATTAAGTGAAAATTGGTTATTTTGCAGTAATCGTCTGATCTAAAAAAAACAACGACATACCTTTCACATTTACTGAAGTTATAGCCCGTGTAACCACATGATTTACACAAAGCCAACATGCCGTCCACATGTCGAGGGGGTGGAGATCTTTGCCCGGGAGATTCAGGACTGCTTGACGCTGATAGTAATAAAATTTTAATAATTATAAATCTATTAAACTGTGTTCGGACACAGTGTTGATCGACGTAGGTTCGAATCATTGAGCATGAACCGGAGATTTCAGTCAAGAAAAATGTCGTGATAAAACCATAGGCTCTTGTGTTATTTGGGTCTATATTTGTGGTGTTTCACATAATATATAGTGTGGTTATTGTGCACCAGTGAAATGGATGAGAAATAATACAACGGCCCATGGTTTCTGACTTGCCACATAAACTTCTATGTTTTTATCTATACTAATATTATAAAGAGGTTTTGTGAATTTGTGAGTTTGTGACGTTGTAAGGGGTAATCTCAGGAACTACCGTTCCGATTTGGATAATTATTTCAGTGTTATATAGCTCATTTATCAGGGAAGGTTATAGGCTATATATTATCACGCTAAGACCCATAGGAGCGGAGCAGCAATGAAGAATGTTGCAAAATTGAGGTATTTTTTTCCTTTTCAGAGCTTCCGCTACGTTTTAGCGCAAAATAACCATTCCACGTTTACGTATTACCGCCCAACGAAGTAGGCACGGGTCGGCTAGTCACAAATAAGTTAAATACGTATTGAACCCTTGCTTTAAAAAGGTCTCGTATTAAATGCACCGCGGTCGCTGAATGTTCGCCGTCTTGCTCTTTTGTCTCGCTTTGGTTACGTTAGGTTAGACTTGTGAAAAAGGATAACGCGAACTTGACTCGGGCGAGCGCGGTGCATTTATTAGGAAACTTTTTTAAACCAAGTTTTTAATACGTATTTAACTTTTTTGTAACAACACAGATTAAGTATAAAAAAGCTGACTTTTTGTTCATGGAACAATCCCAACGATGGTTAACCAAGTATAGCTTTAACTATGATAACCGCACAGCCCATGTACATAAATATTAATAAGTATAGAAAAATGTTACCTCATGGAACAATCTCAAAAAGGATATTTGATTTAAAATTAAGTATAGCTTTTACTATGATAACAAAACGGACAATATATACATACATTATAACAGTTACTTGACATCCATAGATATAGATGAGATAATAACAATCAATATGTTGCTTTGGAAGAATAGTAATAATACATTAGGAGTCAAATACACACATTAATTTTAGCTATCGGTTGCAATTAATAATGAGTAACAAACTTTATAAGTACTGATTGGCCAGAATTTTTATAACAGTTCCACTTGTTCGAAACTCGCGCTTACACTCGGGCTCGCTCACCATACAAGTGACACGGCGGATATTAATTTATATTTGTGCATTGGGTGTGTACGTGTTGGACCACTGGTGCTCTCACCACGGCTACGGCGGCGGAGAAGACTTATCAAGTAAGTGAGCGTTTTATCCCGATTATAAAGAGACATACTTTCGGCATTTATTTTCAGGGGTATCTACCTCCAGCCAATTTTAAATATACAGTCCACTTCCTAGGCTAGGTACCCCGATTAGTGTGGGTGTGGTGGTTGCCACCCCACACACATTAATTTTAGCTACTTGAATCAATTAATAATGAGTAACAAACATTATAAGTACTGATTGGCCAGAATTTTTATAACAGTTCTGTAAAACTGGGAATCTTTCTACATGAAAATATAGCGACAATAAAAGTCAAGATTCTGTAAGAAATGTTATCTTATAGATTTGTATACATTGTAACATGTAACGAAAAGAAATTGTGAATTAGGATACTAAATAAAACGATGGGGTAGCCATGTTTTAATAATCAATGAAAATATTGATAATTGTATTATTCTTCATTTTAAACATACAAACACTTTCAAAATTCAAAGTGCATATGAAACATTAAAAGTTGGTTACCATGTTAACAATTTAAATTTAAAATAAAAAGGGTAGAACTTACCATTATCAGGACACGGCTGCACTTTTTCCGGAGTGGACATTTCACTGCCCTGAGATTGAGACATAACGTTCGGTGAACTTCTACTGTTTATATCCCCGACTAGCATCTGTAAATGTAAACATTATTATTACATTTGTTTTAACTATATTCATTCTTTCATGACCTACTATCTAACTATCAAAGGATCATTCTTCTTCATATACCTCTTGAAATTACAATAACAACTGTAAGATCGCAAAAACAATAACAGATGTAAATAATACTGTATGTTACGAGACCAACATATAATTTCTTCATCATCATCTCCTTACCCTTATCTAACATATATTTTCTTATCTACGCTAGTATTATAAAGCTGACAAGTTTGTTTGGTTGAATGCGCTAATCTTAGGAACGAATGGTCCGATTTAAAAAAAATCTTTCGGTGTTAGATAGCTCATTTATCGAGAAAGGCTTAGAGGCTATATATAATATCATCACGGTAATAACCAGTGCATCAATCAAGAATCATTCGAAATCGTTTTTTTTTCAAGAGCTTCCGCTGAGTGTCAAGCATTAGCCCAAAGTAACTATTCCACGCGGACGAAGTCGCGGGCCGAAGCTAGTTTAAAAATAAAGTGGATAAATTTCCATCATTCGTTTTTTAATTTTACATTTCAGACACTGTGTCTTTATTTAAAAAATACAATACAATAGTTTCATTAGATATAAGGTTATTAAAATTTTAATAGACTAAATCGCGTTTACCCATTTGTTTTCTTGCCGTGCAGAAATGGGGCAAGCGGTTTGGTACTTATGTTTGCCCTTTGTACATAAAATTTAAAATTATTGTTAATTAAATAAACGTAAATCACGGATATTAATTAGTTTACGATCTTCAAAACTTAAACTCACCGGATGGTTTTCCAGCATTTCTTCAATTCTGGTCGTTGAACCAACTGATACGAAGTAGTCAATTTCACTGCTTGTATTCTGCATGCACTGAATGTGCGTGTCTTCTGAGAATGGGACGTTTACCTGCCACAACAAAAATATATTAACGTAAAAACATCAATACATTTAAATATCAATATTGTTCCTGAAATAGAGTAATGACGTAATTACAAAAAAGTCGAAATTGAGATTTTGATCACAGAAAATCAGGTTGAAAAAACTTGACATATGGAAAAAAATATCAAAACTATATCTACAATGGTTTTCGATATAAGGATTACATTTATGTTTTTTATTTCATATTTACACTATGTTTACATGTCATATCTATATTTATTAATTTTTACTGTAGAATTGCTATAGAATATCATACATATAAGATACATTTAGAATCTAAAAAAAAAAATGTTTAAAAATTAGTTGTTGACAATAAGTGAATAACAAACAAATATTTGAAGAATTAACCAATTTATTTATATAAAAAAAACATCTAAATTTTTATATCCGAGATTTTGAGAACCTTCTAGGAAATTACTAAAACGTAGTTACATAGGTATTTTGTTAGTTGATTGATATGTACCCCCAACCATAAAATTCAATCCATATGTAAAACGATTTTTAGAAAAAAAAATTATAGGTTTCCTGAGACATATTCTGGATCGAAATTTTTAAATTTCTTACTTGTTCCAATACTTCCTGAAGAGTACAGCTTTCTTTAGGTAACGTGAATGTGATAAGTCTTTGTTCTCCGTTTTGTAAGAATATTAACATTTTGGCAGACTGTGGTTCTGAAGTCTGTTCCGAAGGCCCACTTGGTGTTTCACTATTTTCTGAAATAAACACACAGTATATTATAATCAATGATATTGTAACTAAAAAGCTGTAGATACATCATAAGCGCTTCGACAGTGCCTTGTTAAAACTTAGCTTTTTTTTATGTCATAGGTGGCAAACGAACTTGTGGGTCACCTGCTGTTAAGTGATCACCATCGTTCATAGACACTAACAACACCAGAGGAGTCGCAAGTGCATTGCCATCTTTCGGAGGGAAGGGTTAGGGGAGGGAAAGCGAGAGGAGAGAGGAGAGGGGAGGGGAGATGGGTCTCCGGCGCTCTCACAGACTTAACGAAACGCAACAATGCAAGCACTGTTACTTCACGTCGGTTTTCTGTGGGTCGGGTGGTAGTGCCCCGGTCGAGCCGACCCATTCATGCTGAAACCAGTAATAGTTTCAGCGTGGCTCTACCACCATTAGCTAGTTAACTAGCTTACCATTCACCCATATCTAAGCAACATATAACTATTTCTTTTTCACTACCGATATTGAGAATATGCCATCTCATGGCTTAATTACACATTAACGAGTACAGTGGCGAGACAATTAAACGATACTAGGCCGAGAGAGTCGGGTGAACGAGTAAGTGTTTATATGTGTTTTGCTAGTGGCGAGTCAGTTTAGATTAGAAACAGTGACCGACGGACGGACATCTCCAAAGTTGTTGTTGATGTTCATTTAATTTACGATTGAAATATATGCTGCATCATGCTTTTGCTTGTTTTCGTCATTGGAAGATAAAAAAATCCACAGGCATACATATAGTTTGAGGCATTGAATCAATTGTACAGTTGTGTCTAAGTTCGGTTTACCTGTATTAGCCACTTTCAAAATAAAAATTAATTTTTTTAGGTAGCAAAACACAAATTTTGCACAGAATTGACGAACGAGTTTGCGAGTATTAACCGAGTGCATGTCCATACGTGTCGAGCAAGATAACGACTCACTGTCAGGGAGGAGAAATGAAGCAGGGAGATGGGTACTCGGACTAGCAAATTAACCGTGTTTCTATTGACTCTCTCGTCACTCTGTTCGGCCTAGCACTCGGCCGAACACTCGTCATAATGTGGCGTTACAATATTACTTTACGTATGTGTGCGTTATCGTGCCATCTGTTTTGTCAAAATATCATGTAGGTAACGTATCTACAGCTTTTTAGTTATAATATCATTGATCCTTATTTCGGTGAAGCTGTCAAGGCTGTAAGGCTAATAGCATAGTCAGTTTGAGAAAAAATAAATAATTGATCAACTGAGTAGTTAAGGCGTGAAGTAAAACTAAAAAATACTCGCATTTACAATATTAGTTAGGATTAGTATTTAAAGTGTAAACATACAAAGAAGTAGACAATTGCTATTTAAAAAAAAACTAACCTAGTTGAGGTACTTGTTGTGTCTGCAATGGAGGAACTCGTTGCACAGGTCTCGGCTGTTCTTTACTTCTTACTAATGTTTGACGACCACTTTCCCTTAAAAAATATTATAGTATATAAATTATAGGTAGTCATTATTGCAACAACAAATAATGCGATACGCAGTAGATAACAAGTTGTAAAAGACAGTATTCGTTTGCTGTTGACTATCCGAAGTCTGTCATTATTACTAACAATGACAGTAGTCGGCTGGCGTTAACGCAACATACGAATAAACAAGCATTATGCAACAAGCAATAAGTGTAATAGGGACAGCATTTTAGACTGCTTACACTTCAAGTCAAGATATGAACAGTGAATATTTAATTAATAATCGTCTCACTGGTACATATTGCAAATTCAATACAAAGCAGTAAATTGCCTAACAACAGAATAAATGATAACGGTTATTAAATATCTTTTGTAAAATAACACAACAGGTTAATTAATTATTCATATATGTAATAAATTTTACACAGGTGTAATATCAATGTCCTAGCCATTGCAATGATTATTCTAAGTACATAATGAAATAAATATACTGTCAAAATTAAATATATATTTACATTACAGACGTTTAATACTCCCACATTTAATATCGTAAATGCATTTGTTAAAGAGTACATGCAGTAAGGACAATTTTTTTTTATATATGTACTTTATAAAAAAAATACCTGCATTTTGGAGTAAGACGATTTTTTAAATACTGTTTTAGTATCATGGGGCATAACAAATGGACGTACATTATTTATACATGCACTATAGACTTGACCACAATAAACTGAATCATCCCAACGGTTTGCAGATAGATGTGTACAAATATAGACGGTATTAAGATACTGTACTACTTATACTGTACATACTTTAAGTAAATTTAACGTTTTTGCCAGTGGTAGATATCTAGTCATTTTTTTTAAATATCCTATGAGGTTCCCGAATAATAAAATGTATCTTTGATCTTTGATTAACATTTAGCTTATTCATTTTTTTATACCACTTAATCTCTACATAGTATAAAATGAAGTTACTTCCGCTATCTGTTCCCTTAGATCATTTAAACTATCCAACGGATATTAATACAGTTTTCAGCAATAGACAGTGATTCAAGAGGAAGGCTTTTACGTATAAGTTCAGAAAAGCCGAAAAATTCAAAGATTTGTAATTTCGTAAAAAAACATATCTCTGTGCGCTTATTAAATAGCAAACACTACCTAAACCTTACGAGATAGATCAAATTAATCTACTACTGAATAGTATATCTTAAAAAGATCGACAAAAAAAAAGTCCACAATGGTAGTTAGTTACATCCAAAGGATAACCGAGAGTAACCATTTTTATCTTTTTACAAAA
>MU159656.1:0-51785 GCA_015888305.1 Antheraea pernyi
ACAAAGTCCCAAAGCATATTACTGATTTGGCAGACTGTAAGTTTAAATGGTATGTCAAGCGGGTTTTGGTGTCAAAATGCTATTATAGGTTGGATTAATATGTAAACGATGGTGAAGTCTGGAATCCACTAAAAACGATTGTAGCGTGTAATGTATTTTAAATATATATAGATTATAAACAAAATCGAGTTTCTTGCCAGTTCCTCTCGATGACTGGGTTGTTTGTCCGAACCGGTAGTAGTTTGCACATTCATAAGCGCCTTCTTAGGGCCTAAATTCAATAAAGTATTTTTGATTTTGATAGTAAAACGAGGTGTGAGGGAACTAGCTGTCGAGTAAACTTACTGTAGATATAGCGGTAAGTGCTGGTCGACAAATTGCTAACTTACAGAACAAGTTAGTACACGGAAATATGGTTTAATAAATTGAATTCGACCACAATTTGTGGAAGGAAAGAAAAATGGTACTACTATCCTTGTAGGTATGACTAATTGGGGTGTATAGGCTGTCGAATAACATCGAAGACTTGAGACATCCAAGCCAACCTCACCTGACGTGGTTCACCCTGCTGAATAACGAACGAGGCAATGGCGAAAGCGGGGTGGTAGGGTTCTACAGCCTGACTGGGTCGCAAATATCATGTATATGGCGAAAAAGCCCGTCATAGTGATTCGCTTCTGCGGGTCGCGTTACGGTATCAGCATGTGCATATCCAGCTTTTCGCAGGCCGGCATGACAGCGGCGACCGGCGATGGATAGTGTGCCACTCGGTGGTTGCCCTTGTTTTTGAATTGTACTGTGCTTACCATCAGGCACAGTGCAAGTCATTTAGTCGTGCTACAATAAAAAAAATCACTTGAAGATAGTCAACGCATATCTTAAGAGAATGTTCTGGGATATTTACAGGTCATAAGAAAGATTAGCATATCCAACAGTGAAAGCAATGCAGTCTGGTGTACATATACAAATTAAATATAAATCGTTAGAACCGTGGCTAAATTTGAATGCAATCATATCACTCGGAAATCTATTTATTTTGCAATGCAACACTGATGAGAAAAGTCACATCGCTAATACATATATTTGGGTCTAGACATTTAAAATTATCAACGTTTTAACTTTTTTGGCCGTAGTAGAAAAGTTTTTAGGCTTTGGTAATTTGATATCTTGAGAAACAAAAGAAATATCTAGGGTAACTCAATTTTCAAGAGTTGCAACCCTTCTCAAATTGCGTTTGGATAAATTTATAATGTAGTTTATATACTCGACTGTAGTCATTAGTAACTGCTGTCTAACTTCATTATCCGAGAAAGTAATATACTTACCATCAGAACTTGGAGGTGGATCCGTTTGGAACAAACTCTCTCTAGTCTGACATCCAGATTCCTTCGTATCTGGTGCACCCACAGACACGTCTCGTATCTCCTTTTTCTCTTTCACTTCTTCGCTTTGTTTTCTTTTATTTCTGATCGATTCTTCTTTTTTACTCATATCGTTACGTCTCGTTCTCCCATTTCTTTCTATCCTAATATCGTCAGTTTCAATTGGAACGCTATCCACTTCTCTACGCCACGGTTCGTCATCTAAATCTATATGTGTTTCTTGGATGTAGTCCGAATCTATGCTAGATGTCTAGAAAAGAAATCAATTTCTGTTATGTTACTGCGCTAAACGTTAATGAAATGTCTCAAACGAATTTACAGTATTTATTGAATTTACAGACTTGGCAGCGCGTTGCTATGGCTCAGTTATTATTACATAGTGAATTTAAAATTGTTATAAACTATTTTCAAAATTAAACGTAGCGCCATCTATAAGATATCGACAACAGTCGGTTCTATAGTTTTCTATCTACAAACTAATTTAAAGCGCCGCCTGATCGATACTGGTGAAACTTACAATTAATTACAATAATCAACATTGACATTCAGTTTACTTAATATATAATTTAACCAAATTATACATAAATGCAAACTTTCATGAAGATCGGTTGAGTAGTTTCGGAATTCGTCGTGGACAAACGTCATGACACTGGATTTTCATATATTAAGAAAATATATTATTAGGAATTGGAAAGAATCACTACTAGAGTACTCGGAATTTTGTTAATAACATATTCCAGCAGGAAATATTTTATTTATAAATAAAACATGCTGATAAATAAGGGTGTATGTTGAGTGGTACTGTGATACTAACTTTATGTTTCGAGAAACTTCGCTGTTGTTTGAACATCTCATTGGTATGGTTCTCTCTTTCCAAGCTTACTCTCGGTTCACTATCCCTTTGCAGGCGCTTGGCATCTAGAGTCAACCTGCTTCCGACGAGACTATCTAATCGATCTTCACAAGACTGCCTGAGATGCTCCTACCAGTAATAAAAATAAACAGATTTGTTCAATACGATATTTTTATGATATTGTTGATAACAACAAAGGTAGGATATATTACATTATATTATGCTAAAGCGTGGTAAGTGGGCAGACAGGCTATCTGATGTTAAATAATTAACTGCAACTGCAACACCAAGGCCTCATTGTTATCTTGAAGAACGTGTTTTAATCCCTTGGAAGACCTTTATATCATAATCCTGGGAAACACCGTGCTGGCAAACCCATTCCACAACGCTAGCCTACGTATAGTATAGCTTTTCTAGAGAACCTTACAGTTGCTTGCCATTTTGCTGGGCTTTAGTGTGTAGATGAGCAACTAACCAGCAGCGGGTGTTGAAAATTAGGAACGGTGATGTGAGCATCATATTAATTTCAAGAGGATAATGGTGCATAAGAAAATTATAATTTAAACCGTTATAAGTCCCAGTTCCTGGTCGTGGAAATCATAACAAGATGATGAACGAAGTAGTAACGTAGAAATTAGTTTTTTTTTAATGTCAATAGCAGGCAAACGAACAGGGGGTCACCTGATGTTAAGTGATCACCACCGTCCATAGACATTAGCAACATCAGGAGAGTAGCAAATGTGTTGTCAGCCTGTGAATGGGAGAAGGGGAGGGAGAAGCGAGGGGGAGAGGGGAGGTGGGCCTCCGGCGCTCTCACTGACCGAACGAAACGCAACAATGCAAGCACTGTTACTTCACGTCGGTGTTCTGTGAGAGGGTGGTACTATCCCGGACGAGCCGATCCATTCATGCTGAAACTAATAATAGCTACAGTGTAGCTCTACCACCTTCTAAAATTTCAATTCAATTTGGTTGGTTTAGCACAAAACCATTAATTTGTTCTCTTGCCCCCATGTAACGAAGACTCTTTATAACGGAAAACAATGCTTGGTCCCTTGAGATCGTGAGGTCGTTATAAATTCATTTAAACTGTATTTGAAAATATTACGCTCATATTGTTATAATGAATCTGGTGAAATAATATTCCCTGTTACTTACTTTAACCTCTAATATGACGTATTTGATTGTAGAAGGCGGTACTTTGCGGAAATCCATAATTAAAGATTATAGTGGACGTTACTTTACACTTCCTAGAAGTGTACAATATGACGTTTTTTTACACGCTTACACATGCAAGTGGAAGGGTTTTATTTTTTCCCCTTATCAAACTGAAATAGTTTAGAATATTATCCGATACGAAATATATATAAGGGTTGTTGAGGTATGTATACTTGGTACACATATATGTTTCAACAACTCATATATGTATGAATAGTTAGCTTAGCTTAGATTAGCTCAGATAGGTCGCGAATTGCATGTATCAGGCAACAGCCAAAGCCGAGGTGTGCGTAGTACTACAAGAACGTTCTTCAGGTTCAGGTTTCCTCACGATGTTTTCCTTCACCGTCAGCCGATAGTGTTACCAACGCTAATAGACGCTATATTTAGTCGCGGACTGACTCTCAAGTGCAGCTGCCAGAACACATCAAAAGGTGCTTGGCGACAAATTTTCAATGCGAGTATAGTAGCTACCTAGACGGACTAAGAAAAAGCCTTAACATCATGGTATAGTTTCATTAAAATATTTTGCTTCATCGAAATCTCAGCTCATTTCCAAATATTCGAACCTATATCGGATAACGTAGTCGACGCGTCCGAACACGCTAGCCACTGAACCATCATCTCTTCAAGGTTCTCATTATGGTCAACTGTTCGCTTATAGCGATCATTCTAGGAGTTTAAAGACCTACATACACATACTGAGCGGTCAATCGATTACTTAGTATATGGAAAATAAAATGAATTTCCAGACAAGATTGAAATACTGGCTACAGGGAAGCCATTGTAAAAAAGTAAACTAGCCTCTATAATCTGTGGTTTCATAGTAGCCATTGTTATAGGCTTTAATGGTGATGCTTGTCACTTCCAATTATCGAAACAATAACCCTAATCCATATTGGACGATCCATTGTGAATACTGGAAGCATTGTTGTATCTGTTTACAGAACGATTTGTAATACTTCGACTAAATCGAACGGAGAATTTAAATATACGTGACCTTAAATTGAGAGTAGCTTATTCAGAACTTGCCGAGGGTGGCGGGTTAAAGAATTTAGCATTATGTTTGAAATTGTTGCCTCGGTAATGAAATATTCACGATTAAGGACTAAAAAAGGGAGCTAAAGTTATTCAGCGACCGCATCCAAATTATATTTCGTTTCGTGTTGACCTCTTTAAGGGTTGAAACGCCTGGGATTTTTATACACCATTAAATGTAGCTGTGGATCATTTTTAACCGACTTCGAAAAAGGAGGAGGTTACTACGTTCGGTTGTGTATTTTTTTTTTCTATTGTATTATTATATTTAGTACAACTAATTAACTATTGTTCAAGCTATATGAAGATATATATTGTCCAGAATATTCACTCATACTAATATTCTAGACAAACTGCTGCTGCCTAGCACTCTGCAGATTCGAGCCTTACAACGAAAACTTTACATTTTTTCTTGTAGGTGGTAGAGCGCATTACTGGTTTCAGCGTGAATGGGTCAGCTCGACCGGAATAGTACCACCACCTTCTCACAGAAAACCAATGTGAAGTAACAGTGTTGGCATTGTAGCGTTTCGTTCGGTCAGTGAGAGCGCCGGAGGCCCACCTCCTCTCCCCCTTCCCCGTTCCCTCCTCCCCCAATCACAAGATGGCAACGCACTTCCTACTATCCTGGTGTTGCAAGTGTCTATGGACGGCGGTGATCACTTAACATCAGGTGACCCACATGTTCGTCTGCCTCCATTAATATAAAAAAAAATTACAAGAAAAGCATACATTTGGAAAATGTAGTTAGTACGAAAATTAAAAAATCTTAAAACTTAATTAAATAGAATTTAATATTACAAAGATAATTTACTATGCTAAAGCATATTTGACATTCCAAATTAGCCATCAGGTGTAGCTCGTAACTACACCTGTCTCCGAATAAAAGTTCGGAGAGGAAGATTCTCCTTATCAGTCACAAGAAAAAATTGGTACTTGGCTTAAATAATCACCTTGCAAGCTTCAGGATCTTCATCAGCCTTCAGACGGCAGTGGGCAATACCATCACATTTCAATAGTTTATCTATACATGTATTATCTTCACAATCAAATTCGTCGTTGGAACATTTATCTACAAGGACACAAAATTGGAAACAAGTTTGTACTAGTTTTGTTAAACAGGTTTCATAAGAACTTCACAATGAGTTTCTGCTTTGTGTTTTGATTGTGAGGTACATTTATATTCGCGCTATGAGCAAGCACTTTTTGGAGTATTTAGGCATTAGACGACAATTTTATTTACAGTCTAAGGACTATCAACACTTTCCGTGTGCAATAACATCTTCCGATTATTCTTAGGACTACCGAATTTCTGTATTGCTTCTGGAATGTTTACATATTATATACTTCTGGGTTAGTGATCTATAAAGAGTCAGTAAGTCATACGAAAGAAAGCAGCGTCCATCCTAGGTAGACTTCGCCACAGTTCTTACAGATGAAAGCACTCTTAAACATACACCAAGCACTGGGTATCGGTGATTATATAACTAACTTAACTCAATATTGAAATGGGCCCTTAGAGTGTTATGTATCATTAAATGAAAGTTATCTAACATTGGACAGCTTAAAAAAGAAATGAGACATTTTTTTAATTTTTATTTCGTTGACTCAAATTGATACAGTGCAAAACGAAAATAATTGGATTTAACTTACCATCGCTACTAGGATTCAAAGTTCTATAAGCTGTGAAAGTTGCATTGAATGTACTTTTCTCCTTAGCTATCTTTGCCGCGAAGAACCTAACATTCATAATGTTTCCGGGATCCGAGCCTTCGCCTTTTGTCGACACTGAATTAGCGACGGAACCACAATAGTGCGCCAATCTGAAATAAACATGATAGCACAAGAAAGTAATATATTGGTAACGCTGAAGGCCAAAGACATTTTTTTTATGGTGAACATGTGAAACGTTTGAAAGAAATAACAATATTGTCATACCACTTTCGTAATAAATTAGAAATGCTCTTGTTTCTATTTGAAGAAGCTGATTAGTAACACACATCAATTCTATCTTAATCCATAGAAATACCAATAGTATACCAATAACCTAATCTGGAATTTATTATAAAGGATCAGTTGATCGCTGTGAATCCTTCTCTAACAGTAGCTTTGACGTTCATAAGCGCCTTCTCAGGGCCTAAATTGAATAAAGGATATTTTGATTTTGAACAAAGTTTCAATATAAAGATGGGAACATAAGATTTAAAATAGTGATTAATGTTTAGGCTATTGTCGTTACTATTCTGCTCACGTATCATTCAGTATTATCAGCTTTAGTATTATAGCAAACATTGACACCACCCTAATTTCTAAAGTCATTAAGAAAACAATGATTCATAATTACTTGGATCCCAATTCAGTAACAGCACCGAACACTTGGATATGGTTCACTTCACATTCGTTGGGCTTCTCAAGATTATATGTAGAAAAGTTCAAATAGATCTGAAATAGAGAATGGATTACATAGATATATTGCATTATAAATTCAATTGTACTATCTCAATAGTCTCTGTGTACAAGATTAATAGCTTCCATACTAAGGCCAACGTTTCTGAAATAGAGGATGGATTACATAGATATATTGCATTATAAATTCAATTGTACTATCTCAATAGTCTGTGTGTACAAGATTAATAGGTTCCATACTAAGGCCACGTTACGAAGATACGCATACTGCAAAAAAATTCAAGAATAGGTGTTCCGTAGTTTTATTATCTGTAATAATTTATATGTTAGCACAAATCTTTTTGTTTTCATATTACTTTATCGTTTAAAAGGAATGTATCTGTCAACTAGTTTTCGTGAACGCACCTTTAAAAACGTTCGCAAGTGCTGCCCTCTAAGGCACAGTTTACCTTTGAATCTAGCAACGTACAAAACCGCTCTGAGTTATCTGCGCTAATAAACATTGCAAAACCGGTACAGATATCTAACAAACCATTAGAAGAAACCAAGTGCCAGTGCAGACTTTGTGTCCAACTATTACAAAAACCAGCGATCTAAGCCACGAACCAAGCCGGGGTACCCCGAAGAAGAGGATCTCCTAGTGCGGGTGAGTGGTGGATACAGTCCTCCTAAATTCATTTCCTATACAATAGGTTAACGTAAGTGTAATGCTGTCACACTCTGCTCGAACTATCAAATAAGAGTGCGAATGAGACAACAACTCTGACTGATTATACCTTTAGATCCCAGAGCAGCCAGACACAACTTATTTTTAAACATATGAAACCTTAAGTTTTGGGTAGTGTTTCATGTACTTAGACCGCTTGTTCACTCACAGAGTTTAAGTTTGGAGCCAGTGTATATATTAAAGAAAGTGTGTTGAGAAAGGTGACTAAAAATAAGAGCTACCTTACTTAAATTTAAATGGCTGATTTTTATAAATATCTTGTAAAATATCACTCTAAAGTAATATTCAGTATCGTCAGAGACTTTCCGATGACCACAACTTCTTTTCAGACGCTTTAACGCTTTTTGTAGGTGGTAGAGCCACGCTGAAGTTATTATTGGTTTCAGCATAAATGGGTCGGCTCGCCCTCTCGTACCACCCTCTCACAGAAAACCGACGTGAAGTAAAAGTGCTTGCATTGTTGCGTTTCCTCCTGTCAGTGAGAGCGCCACCTCCCGACCTCTTCCACTTACTCTTCCCTTCCTTCCCCCCAACACAGGCTGGCAACGCACTTGCGACTCCTCTGGTGTTGCAAGTGTCTATGGACGGTGGTGATCACTTACATCGGGTGACCCACCTGTTCGTTTGACTTCTATGATATAAAAAAAAAGACCGATAAATTAATGACTTTTAAAGATTGTAAAGACCTAACATCCCGCCAGACGTGAAAAATAGTCGAAAGTTGCAAAAAAGGTACAAGTCTCACCTTGGTATCTTTCTCAGTAATTATTGTCCAGAGAACATCCAGTGGTTGATTTGCGCTACCGCTGAGACAGTTGGGGTCTATTCTAGCGGATTCTATGAAACCATGTGTACCTTTAATCGTCTTGTGACAGGACTCCGGTATGCTATCTGGAAATAAAGACATTATTTACTGCTGTTTCTCAAGTATTCTAAGGTAAATGGAGTGACTATTTAAAGAAAGTAGGAGCGAAAGGTTACGGTAGACTACGAATAGAGTAACAATCATATGTTTAGCAGTGGACTGACAATTATAAGGATAGTGGGCCTTTGGTAGACTACAATCTAGATTACTTTCAGTATAAGCAAAATTGCTTTTTTTTGTAGATACAATAAAAAACATCACTTATGACGTCAACTTGACGCGGTATTAGCTGATTTATTCACGAGCATTCTCATGTATTATTCAAAATTTTGCTCTCGTTGTTAAATAATTTTGTATGCACTTTTCATGGATTGTCATGCGTTAGTGAACTATCAATAAAATATAATCAAATTTATAAATGACTAGTGGCCCGCTCCGGCTTCACCTGGGTGCAGTATGTATGGAATTTACTCCCGCGTGATGCTAGGGCAGTTCTTTGAAACTGGTCCATTTTTTTATGGAACCACAAACGCCAGTAAAACTATCAAAGTGATCGTCTTTTTGTGGTTATTTTTGATCAATTCTTTTTAGATAAGAATTGTTACTGTGGTTTTCTTTAGTAAATATTTTTTTAATAGTATTTGTAGTAAAGAACGATTCAACTATATATTTTTTAAGTATAACTTTCACTAATAACGTAACACATACCATAAAGCTCTTAAAAGTTAAAAAAATTTCTGACTTAGCTAACAGATATCATCACAACTTTACGTGATTTGTATACACGATATAATTGTATAACGATATAATATATAGCCTACGTCTATCTGAAATATTAGATCTTTCGAATTACTAAATTCATTTAATTACTTACATTTTTGATAATTGTATGTACATATATCCGCTAAAAACTTTGAAAGTTGGATTTCGTAAAAGGTCAACATGAGCTAAATACTAGAAACGGTGACAAACTGGTCGTCCCATGTTTCAGACTCAGTAAAAGCAGTAACAGTTTTTTTAGTTAATAGTGGTAGGGTTTTACAACAAATTTCCAAAGCATGTTACCAAATTGCTGAACTGTAAGTTTAAGCGCCATGACAAGCGGGTGTTGGTGTCAAAAAGCTATTATAGAGTGGATCAATATCTCCATGTCCGCGGAATAATCGTGATGTCTAGAATTGACTCCTCTTTGTGCAAAAATGATTATACAGGGGAATTAATTTTAAATATGTTAAAAAGATAAACCCAATCGAATTACTCGTCAGTTTTCTCGATGACTGGGTTGTTATACGAACCGGTGGTAGTGTGACGTTCATAAGCGCCTTCTGAAGTGCCTAAACTGAATGAAGTATTGTTGCTTTTGAAACAATGAAAGAATTTATTAAATCGGTGCACTGGTTCAGGAGTTGACTTACCTTATATAAACCTGTAAAGTCCACTCTCTCTCTCTTAATAATATCAGTATATATGATTTTGAGCCTTAAACATATATAATACTTACGACTAGCTTGGTTTTTGAAAATTACGTTTATGTGGAAACCCTCATATTCGATGGTATCATCTGAACTGAACTTGAGCCAAGCATGTGGACCTGAAGTGACCACTTTCTGCGGAAACGTCTGTCCGCAAAACTTATCCAGTAAGTCAGCATACCCTCGCAATCCATCTCGTATCTAGTGATTAGATGTAATCATGGTAACTTCGCGGAAAATTAATGGTTAGTAAAATTACAATAATGGCAATTATAAAAAGGAGGTGGAGGTATTGGCGGTGGTAGAGCCACGCTGAGACTATTACTGGTTTCCCGACCCACAGAAAACCGACGTGAAGTAATAGTGCTTGCATTTTTGCGTTTCATTCGGTCAGTGAGAGCGGCGGAGGCCCAACTCCCCTTCTTCCACCCCTTCCAACTCCCCCCTCCTATTCTCTGAAACACAGGCTGGCAACGCACTTGGGACTCCCTGGTGTTGCTAGTGTCTATGGACGGTAGTGATCACTAAACATCAGGTGACCCACCTGTTCGTTTACCTCCTATGATATATAAAAAGCCAATTGTTCTACAATTATATAATAATTTTCAATTTCCATATTTTATTATTTCCTTGTACAAGTATATTTTTCGTACCATAATTGTGCAGTACATAGTTAAGAAGTTATTTTATAGGACGTCTTCCTCCGATAAGAGCTGACGATAGCTGAGCTCCGATAAGATGAACTAAATTTCCATAGGAAAGTTAATGGTTTAAAAAATCATTTTTACGCTTTAACTTCGTTAACTGTGTTGTTGTTTCAGGTTCAAGCTTCCACGTCGCTTCAAACCTTGTCCATACTCCTTAAGCCGTATAAGGAATATTTTTTGATAGTACTTTTAAGGATGTAATTATTCTTTTGTCAAATAATATTAGTATAATAAAAAGAACTTACTTCTAAATAGTCATATATACATTCTGGATGATATTCTATATGAAATACGTCTACAAATTCTAATTCTATAATATTTCCCTCTGTGGCTGAAACAAAAACAACACTTATTATAAAATGCAATTATTATATAAGTTAGTCATGGTGGTTAAACTGTTTAGCCGATGAAATAGCAATCTTATTTACGTAGGTTCTAACCACAGCATATACAAATGTTTTTTTTGGAGTTCTCTTACAGGGTGATAATGATATTAAGCATCGAGATCTACCCAAAAAGAGCACTGGAAAAATTATAAAAATTAAAATACTGGTGCAATAGTTTTTAGAAGCAAAACAAATAATCCATAATAATCAATAGAAATCGAACTTTTACGATTACTCGTCTACCATAATGCTCCTTTTTTATCATAGCACGACAAAGCGACAGCTTGGCACTTGATCATAAACACAGCTTAGTCCAAAACTAACAACGAAAACAAAAAGATGTATAATCTATCAAGAGCTTTTGCTGTTATTATTCTTAAGAGAAGACTTGTTCATTTAGAAATCGTTATAAAACCAAAAAAAAAAATTGGTAGGGTTTTTTGTGAGGTCACCTGGCTAGCTATAGCTCTAAACTTAAAAATCTGTCGCCAGGCATATCTTGGTCTGTTCCGGCCGCTGCACTTTGGAGCCAATTCCCTCTAAATTCGGCGTGTTTACGATCTTAGACTATATCATCATTTAATATCAGAAGAGATTATGTTCGAAAGCTTAAACCCACGAAGCATTAATAAAAGTCAGGGTCTAATCCAATACAATTGCCAGGTTCTACAGCCTAATGTAAAAACAAAAAATAATAGGGTACCTCAAAGATGACCTCGCGAAACCTCGCGAATCCTTAAATACCAAGTTCAAGGAATACGGTATCTTAAATCTGCCCTTAAATATATTCTTGACAATTTAATATATGTCCGTAAAAACCTTGAAAAGCTAGATTTCGTAAAAAAAACCGGCACAATCTAAATACTAGAAACTGTGACAAACTGGTTATCCCATGTTTTAGACTTCATAAAACCAGTAACAGTTTTTTTTGGAAAAAGTGTTAGATTTTACAATTATATCAATAGATATAATCCCAAGGAGGGTTGATGTCAGGCAGGCGGCCGATCGTAAAAATTAAGCCAAATCATATACCACAACATGACGAACATGTTGTACCGACCCTACTTATGTGGGATAAGGGTAAGAAGAAGAGTGTTAGATTTTACAACAGAGTCCCAAAGGATATTATCGATATGCCGGATGCGGATTGCGAATTTAAGCGCCATGTTAAGCGGGTTTTGGTGCCAAAAGGCTATTATAGAGTGGATCAATATATGAACGATGGCGATGTCTGGAATTGACTCATCTCTGTGCATCCATTAAAAATGTTTGTGACAAGTAACTAATATATTATAGATATTATATATATTTGTTCAAAAGATAAACCAGATCGAGTTTCTTGCCCGTTCTTCTCGATGACTCGGTTCTTTGTCCGAACCGGTGGTAGTTTTGACGTTCATTAGTGCCTTCTAAGGGCCTAAATTCAATAAATCGTTTTTGATTTGATGCTTACCATTTATAATCGTGACGCAGTATGAATTATTGTAATATGTTTTGCTGTTCGGATGATGCGGATGCCAAATACTTGGATTGGGATCTTTGTCGTTAAAATTGAAATATTCACATCGTGCATCATCGTCATACCTTTTAACACGTTTCTTAACTTTATTTTTCTTCTCTTCGAAGGTCCTTTCACCTCTCCCAGTATCTAATCTCTGAAGAGCCATTTTACGGCCATCTACATCCTTATTTACAAAATTCTCATTATCATATGAATTCATATCGTCTTCTTCGTTATATATTGGATCATATTTAATAACCTCTATATCATTTGTATCGCTATCTGTATATTTATTAGAACTATATACACTGGTCCTTTGTTTATCTATATGAGATATATATTTTGCGTCATACTCCATTACTGTTGATGGATGTGTGTCATGATCAGCTAGTTGCTCCGTTATTGTGACGCCAATGGAACAAACTGAAACAAATTGAAACACTGGTTAATGAAACTCGTATTTTGTGGCACCGGAAGTTTCTAAAAATATATGGAATTTGCAATTCAATTTGGGAACTTGTTTTTTCGCGACTTTTAGGTAATACTTTCTGATGTGCTTACTCTTTTGTAACGGGTAATGATAGTGTACTAAATTACGGTTATATTATAGTACGACTGGCTAATTATCAACCTTTAATGGTCAATTCTGGTTATGCGTCATTCATTACTAAGTCTTACCAAAGCAAGTACATTCATCATCAGCCTGTAAGAGACCCACTGCAGTGCCATAAGCCTCTTCCCAAAGGAAGGTAGGAAGGACATTACTACCTCTGTATACATAACATTAAAATCTTATTACGAAGGAGTTTATACAAATGTGTACCTTTTAGTAACCTGAATGTGTCATTCTGAAGCTAGTATTATTAATTCCTGTTATCACTTCTGCAAAAGATGTAATTTAGTCGTCAATTTCATTAATGTTCATATCCTTGCAGATTCTTGAAAATGTTTACAGTCATTTACAAGATATCACAGCTAACGTACAAGATTCCTTAATTGTTCATCCATTGATAATTATTATATACATTTACCACTGATTCTATATGTGTTGGTATATAAAAAATAATTTTATGGCGCACTGGTTATCAGTTGAATTACAGTTTAAGAAATTTACTCGCTTGATCCTGCATATCATGCAATACTTACTCTCATAATGAGGATTATTTATAAATTTAATGTGGCAATGGTATCTCCACCATGATATTATAATTAAAAAACTATAGATACGTTACCTACAAGATATTTTGACTAAACAAATGACACGATAACGCACACATGCGTAAATAATACTGTAATGGCACACTATCTTCGATAAAATGTGTTAATTGCTTACTCAAAAATAGGAAGCGATCATTCGATACAATTTTTCATTTTGTACCTTGTTGGTAACTTTTATACTTGTTTCTTATAGATACATAAAGTGTTTTTTTTGACGTTTTTTATATCAAAAGAGGCAAATGAACAGGCAATTCAGGAATAACAGGGGAGTTGCAAGTGCGTTGCCAGCCTGTGATTGGGGGAACGGAGAGGAGAGTGATCCTTCGGCGCTCTCACTGATCGAACGATACGCAACAAAGCGTGCACTAGATGTTTCTGTGTGTCGGGTTGTAGTACCCCGAGCGAGTCAACCCATTTATGCTGAAACCAGTAATAGCTGCCTACAATAAGTCTAAGTGTGTACAGATGTTTAAATAAAAACATTTTGTTAATTAAAGAGGTATGTAAGTCGGCTTTCGTGCTATCCTAAACCCTTAATAATATAAAAGTTGAATACTAGAAACGTTCAGTTTCAGACTATATGAGGATGAGGAAAATGTCTATATACCTAGAAAAGTTTATAAGATACGATTTTCGCGAAGAAAAATATAATCTCGTGGGACCACATAAAATATAAACAGTAAAACGTTTCTTTTATTACCTTCCTCTGGTCAACGTTTGTAAGGTTCAAGGCTGAAAACGTATTAATATTTGATTTGTTGTGATGTGTGCTGAGGTTTATATTAAATTAATTTCATATTGTTATATAGTTTCATATACTTTCTGCTTCAGGTAAATAGGTCTTAGAACATTTTCACTATTGCCTTTTGCCTTTTCCAAAGTCTTGATGAACCCGCACTTAACTTGAACTTTACTATATTCAAACAGAATCTCAATTAGAGTTCTGTCAGTACATGTGTTGTTTCGATATTTGATAAATTTACTTTTCTGAATATTGTTGAGTCTTGAAGTTGGCTCTACGCGAATAGTGAACGGGCGCGAAGTTGAACGGCACAGGAGCAACCCAAGAGGTAATGGGAAGACATTTATCGGGGATATATGTAGGTTAGTTTTTATCGTAATTAGACTCGGTAGGTGATGCTCCGAACGGGTTCTATCTCTTTTATAAGATTTTTCACATACCAACTGGGTATATGTTTGCGTGAGTCCCTGGATAGTTTGAAGTTAAAGTTGAAAGCGATCGCTGTAATCGGGTTTTAGGTTTTTTAAGATTTTTTGTGTTTCAAAATACAATTGAAGCCGCCAATAACAATCGACTTGCCGCAAACGAAGTTGCACGGGTCAGCTAGTCTATATCTATGAATATACATGAATAAATAATGTAAAATATTAATAAAAGGCTAACGGGACGAAATCTGTACATTAAATATATTAAAGAAAAAATACACTGAGAGGGCTTAGAATTAATGACAGAACACATTTCTACAGTTTTTAAAATTTTTGTCTGTCTGTCGTTTGTACAGGATTCACGCAAAAAACTACTGAACGGATTTCATCGAAATTTGGTATGGTAGTATTTTATATACCGGTATAACATTTAGGCCTTGTTTTATATATCACATTCGTATGTTTGTTTATGTTACTCTTAAGGAAACACAAAAACAAAACATTTACGCGAGAAATACGACAACGATTTTTTACGAAATTTGGTATGATAGTAGTTTACACATCGATATAATATACTAGCTCCTGTGCGCGACTTCGACCGCGTATAGTGGTTAATTTAGGTTAATGCTAAAAAAAACGATTTTGAAACATTCTTCATTGTTGCTCCACTTCCGTTGGTCTTAGCATGATGATATATAGCCTATAGCCTTCATCTATAAATGAAATAACTAACACTGGAAGAATTTTTCAAATCGGACCAGTACTTCCTGAGATTAGCGCGTTCAAGCAAACAAACTCTTCTGCTTTATAATATGAACATGGTTTACATATACGAGTATGTCACATTGGTATATATGTATATGTTACGTATAAGAAAACACAAAAGAGAGGACTTTTACGCAAGAACTGCTGGACGAATTTTAACGAATGTTCGTAAGATTCGCCAACTTACAGATATTGCTACTACTAGGTTGGTCTAATTCACTTACTTCCATAGTTAGCAAACAATGTCATATATTGTTTTGGGCGACAGTAGCTGAATTAGATACTATATCCCTACTAGAAAAACAGGCGATATGCGCAATTTATAACATTGGAACTAACGAATAATACATTAAATTTTTAAAATTGGGTATCTTAACTTTGATCTCTCAATAAAAATTAGTTAGATGACCTAATGTATGTACGCAAAAACTTAAAAAAGCTGAATATAATAAAGCACCGTCATAACTTAAACACTAGAAAGAGATTTTTGGGACAAATTAGTCATCTCATGTTGTAGGCTCAGGAAGATCAGTATAAGAGTGGTAGAGTCACGCTGAAGCTATTATTGGTTTCAGTATGAATGGGTCGGCTCGTCTGGGGTAGTATCACCCTCTCATAGAAAACGGACGTGAAGTAACAGTGCTTGCATTGTTGCGTTTCGTTCGGTCAGTGAGAGCGCCAGAGGCTCACTTCCCTGCCCCTCTCCTCTCCCCCTCACTCTATTTCCGCCAAACACAGGCTGGCAATGCACTTTCGACTCCCCCGGTGTTGTTAGTGTCTATGGACGGTGGTGATCACTTAACATCAGGTGACTCACAAGTTCGTTTGCCAGTTATGACATAAAAAAATAAAAATAAAGTAAAGTTTTTTTAGAAAAATAGTGTTACAGTTTACAACAAAGCCGCAAGGAATATTATTGATTTGCCGGATAATAAGTTGAAGCAGCATATCAAGCTGGTTTTGTTGTCTAAAGGCTTATTTATAGGGTGGATAAATATGTGAACGATTTTGATGTGTTTTAAATTACAATCGGGATGGTCTTTGTTATCGATATAGACGACAAAAATAATGTATTTACAATTTTTCTACAAGTATGCCATTACCATACTATGTTATATATATATATATATATATATACTAATATTTTAAAGAGAGGTAAAGTTTTGTGTTCAGAGTATCTTTGGTACTACTTATACGATTTTGAAAAATCTTTCACTGATAGAAAGGTATATTTTCCTTCAGTGCTATATATATTTTTTACGCGAATAGTGAACGGGCGTGGAGGGCGCAGGAGCAACCCAAGGGGTACTGGGAAGACAATTATCGCTTTTTTTTATTGTAGTACGGCAAAGTGACTGCACTATGCCTGATGGTAAACACTATACAATCCAAAAACAACATCGAACATCAACAGCATCTAAAGATACGCCATCCTTCGTCGGTCGTCACTGTCATGGCGTCCTGAGTAAATACCTATCTTAAATATAGGTTAGTTTTTATTTTAACAAACTGCAAACGGGTTCTAGGCTTATTTTAAAAGATCCCTCACATACCAACTGGCAATATGTTTGAGTGAGTCCCTGGATCGTTTGGATTCACAAAAGGAAACGGTAGGTGTCGTTGCAATCGGGTTTTAGGTTTATTAAGATCTTTCGTGTTTAAATATACAATTGAAACAGACAGTAACCGATTTGGTGCAGATGAAGTTGCACGGGTCAGCTAGTATATACATATAAAAATAATGTACTACATGTCTGTACTTTTTCGTGAAAAAAATAGCTGCAAGTGTTTAGGTATAAATAATAAAATACATTTAATTCATTTTTAGATGTGCCTGTCCGTCTATCTGTCTGTTTGTATGAACACGCATCACTGCTGAAATACTGAGTTCACAATAAAACCACAACAAGAAAATCATAAAGAATATCTTCGAGTATAACTTAGACTTTATTTGATAAAAAACGGTCCACTCTATCAAAAGTTATTGTGATTTTAAGGACGACGCGGCGTAAGTACCAGAGGAAAGTAGATAAGGAAATGGAATTAATACATTCCGATTTATTGATCACCTTCATTTCATTGATAAGGTTTCATGAGGTAAATCGCGGGCAGTAGCTAGTATTCAATAAATGTTTTCAAATTGTTTTTCAGAAACTCTGTACTGTTTGTTTTTATAGTATAATTCCCACCTCCCCTGCCCTCTCCTCTGTCCTCTCCCTCCCCTAACCCTTCCCCCTAAATAGTGGCAACGCTCTTGCGACTCCTCTGGTGTTGTTAGTGTCCATGGACGGTGGTGATCACTTAATATCCGGTGACCCACCTGTTCGTTTGTCACCAATGACATAAAAAAAAATCCTGCGATAAAAACATACGTATTATATTACTGACGTAAGCGAAGCCGTGGGTAAAAGTTAGTGATAATAAAAAATAAACACAAAAGAAGACACACGCCGTGAGGAAACTTAAAATTGAGTAATTTTCTTGTGTTACCACCGTGTGTGGGAATAATATTGATTTTTCATATCGCCAGTACCCATACCTTCCGTCGGCAAGAGGCTTTGAGCTCAACAGTGGGACTCTTACAGGCTGTAATAAATATTATTAAATTTATTGTCAAAAGGTCTCCTTCATGACAATATACCATATTTTTCAAGTGGAAAACACAACAATCACTAACAAATTGGTCATTCCATGTTTCTGGCTCACTAAGACCATAAACAGTTTTTTAGATGTGGTGTTAGGTTTTATAACAAAGTCCCAAAACACATTACCGATTTACCGGATAGCGAGTTCAAGAACCATGCCAAGTGGGTTTTAATATCTAAAGGCTATTATTATAGGGTGGATTAATATGTGAACGATTTTGACGTCTGGAAATGACGCCCCTCTCTGTGCATCCACTAAAAACGAATGTAACTATTTATGTTTTGTTAAAATATATAACATGAAGTGATAAACCAGATCGAGTTTCTTGCCGGTTCTTCTCAAAGATTGGGTTGTTTGTCCGAACCGTTAGTAGCTTTTACGTTCACAAGCACCTTCTCAGGGCTTAAATTGAATAAATTATATTTTGATTTAGAAAAAATATTGAAACGTATCGTAAATATCGTATCGTATCGTATCGTAACGTATTGACAATCAATGTAACATAGTAATTTTAGTAGGGGACAGCTCTGATATAAAAAAAAATGATTTGTATAAGACATCAGAAAAACTGTTACATTTGAATGTGAGAAGCATAATGTTATGTGCCTTCCCATATTCAATTTCCCTATCTGAAAAAAAAAACAATAGTATTCATATATTAAATACATTAGTGTATAATTTGACATGGCGTCATAGTGACAAATTTATATTTTTTGACATTAATAAATTTATTAATAACTATACAATAACGCAGGATAGTATGTATCTTCCCAAGAAGTATAAACGTGACATAGCTACATTGATAGCTTATAATATAAATAGGTTAAGTGACTCAGCGGTATCATCTAGTTCACCTAATGATACTGTGATTAAATTTTTAAACTAGTAGATAAGACAAAGGAGCAGTGTAATATCACTTTGTATCACCAAAATATTAATCGCTTCTCCGGCAAAATATTAGATATAGAATTATTATTAAATAGAGAGAGACTGGATATCTTATGTTTTACGGAAACATGGCTTAAACCTAATAAAATGATATTTAATGTACCCCATTTCTCGGTTGCCAGTGTATTTAATAGAACAATCACTATCGGTGGTGGTTGTATTATATTATTCAAAAATAATTTAAAATATAAAGAGAGGAAAGATATATGCAGTCTCTCCATAGATCGTATTTGTGAAGTGGCTTGTGCAGAGATGGATAAATTAATTATTCTTTGTGTTTATAGACCTCCATCTTCAAATATTCACCAATTCTTACAAAAAATGGAGGAAATTCTTATAAAAATATTTAATAGTAATAAGCAAGTTTTAATCTGTGGTGACTTCAATATAGACATTTTAAGTACGTCGCCAGAGGTCACTATGTTCACATCATTATTTAGGTCGTTCAACCTGCATCCTGTTTTTAATGAGCCAACCCGATGTACATCTCAAACTGCATCTTGTATTGATAATGTTTTTACTGACTTCAAGACCATTGGCGGTAGTATTGTTACTGGGATACGGTCTGACCACAAAGGGCTCCTTGTTAAAATAAATTGTGAAAAACCTAGCAGTAACTGTAAGAAAACAACTAGGCTTATATCCAAAAATAGATTAGGTCTTTTAAATCATAATATTGCACAAAAGTTATCTTTCAAGACTTTTATTAATAAAGATCCAGAAAGTGATTATGACAGCTTATTTAATATCATAAGCACTGAATTTAGTAAACATTGCCCAAGAAAAGTTATTAGTGTAAAGAAAGTAAAAAAATTTAGTGAATGGGCAACTACAGGTATTAAAATAAGTAGAGATCGTTTGTATGATCTATATTATAAGAAATCACTAACAAATAGTGAATCATTTCATGCCTACGTTAGGAATTATTCTAAAGTTTTTAAACGTGTTTGTGTAGCTGCCAAAGCAAAATTTTTAGGAAATAAAATTCTCGAGTCTAGAAATAAGACCAAGACTGTCTGGCATATAATAAATAAAGAATTAGGAAAAAATAAAATAAATGATAACGCATTTAATCTAAGTGTCGACGGAGTACGTATTTCGAACAGTTCAGAGGTAGCAACTGTTTTCCAAGACTATTTCACTAATATACCTTCACAAATAACAAAAAGTATAACATCATCAGCCCAGGGTGCCGCAGCTCTTTTAAAGAATATGAGTGCACCTACAAATTCAGAATTTAAATTCTCATTTATTAGTGCAGGTGAAATAATAAGGACATTCAAACAATTAAATTTAAAACACACCGAAGACATATGGGGAATGTCGGTAATAGTAATACAGTCCTTAATTGTCACTATTTCACCACATTTGGCTAATATATTTAATCAGTGTATATCAAAAGGAACTTTCCCTAATCTAATGAAAGTAAGCAAAGTGGTTCCTTTGTTTAAATCAGGCTGCAGAAGTAGTCTTGGAAATTATAGACCTATTTCTGTACTTCCGTCGATAAGTAAAATTTTTGAAAAGATTATGCTTAAACAATTGGTAGAATATTTTACTGTGCAAAAGTTTCTGGATGGTCGACAGTTTGGTTTCACAAAATCGAAATCTACTACTGACGCTGGTGCAACGCTCATAAATCATATATTAGGAGCCTGGGAGGATTCGCAAGATGCAATTGGTGTGTTCTGCGATTTGTCTAAGGCCTTCGATTGCGTTGATCATAGTACGCTTATACTTAAATTAAAACACTACGGTATTTGTGGATCTTCTCTCGACCTTCTAGTCTCTTATTTAAAAGATCGCTGTCAGAAAGTTAACATACATGGGGTAACCTCTGCGGGATCGCTTGCTAGAATTGGTGTCCCGCAGGGCTCTATTTTAGGGCCGTTTTTGTTCTTAATATACATAAACGATCTACCGCTAGTGGTTAATAACTCTGCTGACATGGTGCTTTTTGCAGACGATACTTCTCTAATATTTAAAGTGAAAAGGATAGATTCAGAGGTCGGGCATCTGAATAATACTTTAAGTGAAATTTGTCATTGGTTTGCGTTACATTTCTCGGTTGCCAGTGTATTTAATAGAACAATCACTATCGGTGGTGGTTGTATTATATTATTCAAAAATAATTTAAAATATAAAGAGAGGAAAGATATATGCAGTCTCTCCATAGATCGTATTTGTGAAGTGGCTTGAAGTTCCGCTGCATTCGCAATACGTAAGATTCGCCAGCTTACAGATATTGCCACTGCTAGGTTAGTTTACTTCGCTTACTTCCATAGCTTAATGTCTTATGGCATTCTGCTATGGGGTACGGCTGCTGAGGTAGACACGATATTTTTATTACAAAAACGGGCAGTTCGGGCAATATATAATATGGGACCTCGCGAATCATTAAAAACGAAATTCCAGGAATTCGGTATCTTAACTCTGCCCTCCCAATACATTCTTGATAATTTAATGTATGTCCGGAAAAACTTTGAGAAACTGAATTTAGTTAAAGACCGGCATAATCTAAATACTAGAAACTGTAATAAACTGGTGGTCCCATGTTTCAGACTTAGCAAAACCAGTAATAGTTTTTTAGGTAATAGTGTTAGGTTCTACAATAAAGTCCCAAAGCATGTTACCGATTTGCCGGACTGTAAATTTAAGCGCCATGTCAAACGGGTTTTAGTTTCAAAAGGATATTATAGAGTGGATCAGTATGTGAATGATAGTGATGTCTGGAATTGACTCCTCTCTGTGCATCCACTAAAAGCATTGTTGTATAATGTATTAGAAATATATGTTAAAAAAAAATGTACCCGATCGAGTTTCTTGCCGGTTCTTCTCGATGACTGGGTTGTTTTCCGAACCGGTAGTAGTCTTTGACGTTCATAAGTGCCTTATTAGGGCCTAAACTGAATAAAGTATTTTTGATTTGATTTGATTTGATTGAACAATGAACGAAAGTGAATCGTCATGCTCGGTTCGGTGTCGTAAACCATTTACTGATTTACAAGGAGTACATCGTTCCAATAATGGATTACTAAGTACATATTACATTTATAAAATTTATTTACATATAAACATGTATACGTATAAACTTGAATGTGCATATATTAATTTAAGATTTATCATTTCTATCGTGAGATCGTAAGCTCACACGTAATTCTTCACTAAAAGTTCGGTTGTATTTTCTGATTACAAAGCATATTTTTGGGGGCATCGTCCGAATATTACTGACATGATTTCGGTATAAAATACAGCTTTCTTTAAACTCTGTTATATATGGGTGTGCGCTAGGTTTATTATGATTACTTAGTAAGTTAAGAGTCTTTTGCATAAGTAACGAAACAGGGCTTTGACTTGTGAATATGTTTTGCAAAGATATACTACATGTTTGAACAATGTAGTGACTTAATATCAGTGTTATTTAGAATTAAAAATATACTAAAATTCCTATAATAATTCCAATATATACTAGATATTTTAGACGCGGTTTCGTTCGGGTTCGTACAGACAGATATACATGGTAGATGTAGTGATATCCCATGCTACCCGCTGGTAATGTAGCTTACTATATGTCAAATCATTATTAAAATTGGCTAAGTATTTTTTTTAATCAATTGTTTTTTCTTTAGAAATCTTGTATTATTATAGAACTAACGAGTCCGACAGACGTTATCCCGCCCTGATAAAAAAAACCTTGACAAATGGTATAACCTAAACCTTCCTCGTAAATTACTTTATCTACTGGTGAAAGCCGAATGAAAATCCGTTCAGTAGGTTTTGAGTTTATCGCGAACAGACAGACAGACAGACGTGGTAGGTAATGTAATAAGGTTTACTTTTGTATGTATAAGTTAAAATAAAAGAAAATGAAGTCCATTGAAAAATGTATTGACGAATTAATATTATAAAGTGTAAATAATGAAACAACAGAGACAATATAGATTTCCAAAAAATTTCTGTGAGAGCAGATATCTATCTTTTAAGGATAACCCACTATACTCATTATATTTTCTAAAAAAAAGTGACATTTAATTTTAAAGCTATTTAGACATATTGGGTTGGGTTTAAATATAACGATAATTGTTGGGCATGTTGGAAAAAGTCAAGCCGCCTAGCCTAGGAGTTTTCATCGAAAACGCTGCCTAATCCTTTTGAGATATAATAAAACAATGTATGTTGGGATATTCCCCTTTTATAGATCTACAAAGAAGTCTGTGAAGGCATTTTTTAAGGGTAGCCCACTATACTCATTATATTTTCTAAAAAAAGGTTATGTACAATTTGAAAGCGTTTTAGACGGATACAGTATTAATAATTATCAACTTAAATACTTTAGTTGCATTAAGCATTTCATGCACATTCATATCTTTATTCTAATATATAAAAATCACGTGTCACGGTGTTTGTGTTCGAACTCCTCGGAATCGGCTAGACCAAATTTTATTGAAACGTTTAATAAATATTTGGTGTGTGGATATGTGAATGGTTTGTAAAGTATATTTTATATCTCTAGGTGATTAGGATTTTTTTTGTATTTTCTGAATTTTTTTTAATGCTGTGCTGTGTAGATGTGTTACATTGAACAAAACTTTTTTAATAAGTTACAAGAGGAATAAGTTACGCTTAACAGCCTTATTTTGACCATAATTGAAATGCATATATTTTGGGTATAAATGTATGTGGTTTGTGTGTTACTCAACCTTATATATACTCAACCTTTAATGTGGTTAACGAGAAAAACAATTATGAACGTTATTATTTAAAATCGTTAAACATATAATAAATCGGTGGCTAGATCAATATTGTACAGTAAATATTTTTATGAAATCGGAGTGGGCTTTGTTATCGCTATAGGAGCCAAAAATATCTTATTTACAATTTTTGTCCGTCTTTCTATCTGTTTCTGTGTCCGCATATCACTCTGAAAGTTCTGAACCAATTTTGAAATTTTGAACCACTGAACGAAACATGACACAGTAATAACTAATATTATAAAGTAACATATAGAGTAATTTTGTCCCATAAAACGCAAGGAGTAATTCCAGTGTAAGTGACAAAAGTCAGAAATTTTGTTACCTAAATACTGATGAGTATTGGAATTATTGTATGCAGTATTATTTGCCATGCAATACTATATCTATACTAATATTGTAAAGACAGGTAAAGTTTGGATGTTCGGGGTAATAGTCCGGTGAAGCTGTGAAGACCCTGCCGCGACAATAGCGTAGTCAGTTCGAGAAAAAAAAAATTGGATGTTCGGGGTAATAATCCTTGGTCCTACTGATCTGAAATTGAAAATTATGTCTGAAACGTAGAAGTAAATAAAAGTAGAAAGGTGTATTATCTCTTAGTGCTAAAGATTACTTATTATTTTGGCAAATATTTATATTTTTGATAATTAATCACAATAAATGTAAATTAAATTGGCAACAATGCAATAATATGACGTGCTCCTCTTAAATGGTTTGAAACAAAGGAATAAAATTTGTAGCAAAAATATTCATTACATTCATTTAAAAGCTCAACTTTTAAAAACAAATAGCTAAATAAAAATGGAGATAAAGTTTACTTTGTACGGCATGTTAATTGATAAAGTTGGTCAGAAGATAATGCAAAATAAAAACTACAGGTTGGTAAAATTATTGCGTTGTCGCTGGCGCTGGGCTTATGAAAATAGTAAGTGGAGCACGGTCTTGAGTGGCACAGAAGCTATCCAGAGGGTACTGGGAAGACATTATGTGTTTAATTGGGTCGCTGAATTGTTTGGTTACACAATTTAAAACGGTTGGTGTCGCTACAGTCGGGTTCTAGGTTTTTAAGATTTTTCGAGTTTGGAAATACAGTATAAACTGGTAGTAACTGATTTTAAGCAGACGAAGTTGCGCGGGTTAGCTAGTTTAAAATATAATTAAATTACTACAGGCTCCATTTGTGAATCTAAACCTTTATTGAATCCACCTGAACACACAAAAATGTCATCAAAATCTGGCTAACCGTTTAGCACGAATTCAGTTACGTACACACGAACAGAAGAATTATATATATAAAGATTATATAATACAATCAAAGTCGCATACAAATATTAATAATTTATACACTCCTCAAATCTGGAGTCCCTTGTACCATACATATATTTTTAGAATTGAAAATATCCAGAAAAAAAATTCTATGCTATTGTACTCATGATATGATTCTGATTTTACGAGCAGCATTGTATATTGCACCACTTAGTACCCATTGATAAACGACGTATGATTGCTGACATTGCTTTCCTTTTAAAAATTGCCCAAAACAAGGTTGATTGTCTAGATCGACTAAAAATTTCTTTAAGGGCTTCTTTGTCTACTAGGTAATAAATAAATCTGATTTATTGAAATCTATATTTATCCGATTTCTTAAAGTAATATTCTCATTTGAATAATCGATCCGTCGCCGCTCCCGCACGAGATTCTATTGTCCTCGAGACGCTTTTCTAAGGCTTTATATTTCAAACACAAGAAAAAATGAGTTAATAAATATAGTATCTCATAATAATTTAATGACAGACGTCTCTACCGTATCCACTTAGTGGGCGGTTTCTAAGAAAATTTTTCAGACCTAAAGCGCGAGTTAGTCTCAAATGCGCAATGAATAAATTAGTGTCGACCTCAGGGCGCGTCCCCGGGGATTTGTCTACAGGCCTACTGTTAGTGACGGATATATTTTACGATAAATTTATAACTATAACATTTTAAAGGGCTTAAATCGTACTGATTTTTAAATCACGACTCAAGCTACCAACTAATTAATTAACATTGACCGCAAAAGATGAAACAGTCGTATTAGATTATATGTTATGCCTTTTAGAGACATTCAACATCAGTAGGGTCGGCACAACATGTTTTCCTTTTCCACTCTCGCCTAACTAATGTCATCTCAGTATTCACACCTTTTACACACATTTTTTTTCACACAATCTATTCATACCCTTTTCGGTCTTTCTTTACTCCTATATCCGTCCACAGTCGTACTCAAAACTTTTCTGGTTACATGGTTTTCGTCTCACCTCATGACACGCCCATGGTATGGGCTAACCTATTACTCCTCAACTTCTCTGTCGTTGGTGCTATTTTCAAACTTCCTCTGAAATATACATTCTTAATCTTATCCATCCTAGTTACATCACACATCCATCTTAACGTTCGGATCTCTACAACTTGTAGTTTTCTCTCATCCCTCTCTTTCGTAAACCAGCAATATTCATCCTTGCTGATATTATAAATGAGAAAATGAGTTTCTTTGCTTACTTGTTACGCTATCACATCTCATTTACGCAACTAATTAGATAATTGTGTTAATTGGTGTAGAAAAAAATGTATTATTCCCGAGGTATATACGAAATGTACACTAATGCGAGCGAAGCCGAGATGTACTATTAGTATGATAAATGTTAATGAAGTTTAGATTTTGAGCTAAACCCATACAATTATACGTACAAACTTGTTCATAAAATTTATTATATTAATGTTGGTATTGATTACAAATTGTAATAATTATAAAACAAGTATGTAGTTCATATGATGTTAAGTGGTTGTTGCAGCTTGTGGCTATGTATTCTCAAAAGGACTTTAGAGCTGGCGCCGATCATAATAGGTTATACGACATTCGAAGATTCAGTTAAAATATCTTGCGTACATTTGCCAATTACACTATTCGTATCTGAACAACTACTAACCTACAAGTAGTAATTGTGGTAGAAACATGTGTTTTAAAAAAAATTAAAACACTACAAAGTAACGAAATTTTGCCTGAATATAAATATAGCACGATCCAAAAACAACCGTGGAACGCTAAGAGGCCAAAGAATACATAACCTTGCTTGAAAGACTAAATATTATAAGCAGGGAACACAATAGCCGTGAGAGCATTCCAAAGCCACACGATACACTAAAAATACACTGAGCACATTGTAATTTGAGCTTTTAACTCTAAACCCCACAACGTGTGGTTCTGCAATGGAACGGAGAGGGGAATTTTTCTGAACAGCTTTTTAAAATACTCGTCACATAACAGCCAAATAGGGGGAATTTTGAAGACGAATTTTGTAAACGTACTACTATAATTATATTTGTCGGTATCGATAATTGGCATTTCACATCACTACACGACAAGTCAAACGCGTTCCGCCCATTCAGCAAAGCGCGTTTATACAAGCAGCGGCTGCCTGCTCTCCATAGTTCGTGTCGTTCATTACCTACAATTTCGGTGGCACACGTTGACTGGTTCCTGATTCACTCCTCTCAAACGGGTGTGGAGATTTTCATAGTAAGATTATAGATCGGATACTGCGTTCAGACTGACGTGACGATGCATCCTAACCGGATAAATCGACCTCATTCCTGCAAATAATGAATCGCTAGAAACTTGCCATCAAAAGATTTGTAGGTGGTAAAGCCATGCTAAAGCTATTACGGGTTTCAACATGAATGAGTCGACTCGTACGGAGTAGCACCATCCTCTCATAGAAAACCGACGTGAAGTAACAGTGCCTTGCATTGTTGCGTCCAGAAATACTTTAACACGAGCTAAATATTAATGACTGTAGCATTTCTTGATGTAACTTATATGTAGATTGAGAAATTAACCAACCAAATGTGTAACTGAGAGGCATACATTTTATACTAGTTGCATACACTGGTGGAAAGGAGGTTTGATTGTTCCGACGCTCACTTGTTTTCACTTCAACAAAATCGTTTACCGTTTTTTTTTGTACTAATGACGGTTAATACCGGTTTCTTTCAAATTATTACCGGTAACATGGGACGTTATATACGTATCGTGAATGTAACTTATAACCGACCGCCTTTTTTCCACTGCACCTTTTTCCTCCAGTCGTAACACTAAAATGTAATGGGCCATCATCTCCCAAATGTACCGAAATATGCGACATTTCGGTCTCCCCTTACTCACTTACGGCCCGATTCGTATTAAAATAACGGTTATGTTGTACATCGAACGGCTGTTATGGGTCGCGTTAAAACAAAGCAACGGTTAAACCGCCACGAGTGTGTAAATAATGAGGTGATTTAAACAGTCAGTTAAATTTTAATTAACCATTGTAGCAAGTCGAGGAGATCCGAATACTGACAGTCGCTGGAGCACTGGTACTTGAGTTCCATAAAGTACATTTAAGTAAATGACGAATCATCATCATCGTCATCAGCCTGTAAGAGACCCACTGCAGAGCCATAAGACTCTTCCCGACGGAAGGTATGGGCGTATTCACCATTTAATACAATACATTTAATACATTTAATACAACACCGTTTAATACAAACCATAAAAAGATATTACAGGAATTTAAAATTACCATTAATTAACGTTTCTCAGGGTCAAGTTTCCTCACAATTTTTTTTCTTCACCGTCAGCCGATAAGTGTTACCAATTGTTTAATGACGAATACATATTCTTAAATTCATTCATTATTATTTCACTCATGGAGCTCAGTCCTAGCGACAGTGTTCGTGGATTTTTTTGACCGCTCTGAATATGGCCGTATTTGGCCTTCCGCATAATATAATCAAAAGTTTAATACAAACCACAAAAAAATATTACAGGAATTTAAAATTACCATTAATTTAGCCTCAAGTTCTATACTTATAATATAATATAACAGGTATTTATATAAATTTGTGTTAAGCGCAATCTATACTAATATTATAAAGAGGTAAAGTTTGTGACGTGAGTTTGTGAGTTTGTGACGTTGTGAGTTTGTGACGTTGTAAGGACGTTGTCAGGAAGTACTGGTCCGATTTGAATAATTATTTCAGTGTTATATAGTCCATTCGTCGAGAATGGTTATAGACTATATATCATCACGCTGAGGCCAATAGGAGCGGAGCACAGATGAGAAATGCTTCAAAATCGAGATTTTTTTTTGAGCTTCTGCTGTGTGTCAGCGTTAGCCCAGAGTAGTAACTATTACTACGCGGACGAAGTCGCGGGTAGAGGCTATAATCTATATACTAATATTATAAAGAGGTAAAGTTTGTGAGTTTGTGACGTTGTAGGGGGTAATCTCAGGAACTACTAAACCGATTTTGAAAATTCTTTTACCAATAGAAAGCCACGTTATTTGTGAGTGTCATAGGCTATATATCATCACGCTAAGACCAATAGGAGCGGAGCAACAATGAAAAATGTTTTAAAATCGGGGTATTTTTTCCTTTTGAGAGCTTCCGCTGCGTCTTAGCCCAAAATAACTATTCCACGCGTGCGAAGTCGCGGGCAGAAGCTATTAACTAATTATATTATCTATAATCAATATTAATATTATAAAGTGGTAAAGTTTGTGAGGTTGTAGGGGGTAATATCTGGGGAGTCGGAGAAAAATGGTCGAACGAAAACGTTTCTTACGAACGCTGCCTTAATTATGAGATATATATGATTGAGTTCTAGAGAAAATTTGTAGCTTGATAATGCCTATTAACGCTCAACGAAGTGGGCACGGGACGGCTAGTTATATATAAAACGGTCAATGAGTCTGGCGTGGACTATACGTTGTTTGAATCGTATTCGGTCTTTACTCTTGTAAATTTGCAGTATTACATAATCTTGTGATAAGATAGAAATATTTTGTGTAGTCCGGTGAAGCTGTTAAGACCTCGTTAGATCAATAGCGTAGTCAGTTCGAGAAATAATAAAAATATTTTGTTATCTACAAATTATCGTTTTTTATACTATCAAAGGTAGATGAGGAACGTATACATTTTCTAACTTAAAGGAAGCGTTAGTAATTATACTAGGACCAGTCTAAAGAGAAAGGAAGATAGATAAATGTCTGTCTATTTTAATTATAATAAATGTATAATTTCAGTTGCAGTTAATCATATTAATATTATAAAGGAGGCTTGTAGGGATGCATTTTTTATACTTTATCGGTATTATTACAAAAACAAAAATGAACACGGGTATAGCACGAGTTTTACTAAGCAGTGCCTAAAGTTTAAAATCTAGTTGAAGTCATGTTTAAAATACTTTATTACAAAAGCGTGTCGAAGCGGTCTCTAGCTAAACTGATTTAAGTTTTTTATGCAAGCAACTCTCAATAGCGTTCGTTCAATTCGATCTCATCATTTAAAAACGTTCCATTATTTTCAAATTCAATTTATGAATAATATTATTGTTCAGATTTTCATTAAGAAAGTTTACTTGTTACGTTAATTTCGTTATCCCTATTGTGATATTTTTGTTAAAAGAAAATTGTGTATACATTTATAAGATTTATATATTACGTCAAGTGCGTAAGGTGAAACAACAGTATAATGACAGATTTAATACAATGTCAGATGTAAATAGTGTCAAATAGTAGTCGTTGTGATTTACTTGTGAATGTCTAAAATTATTTAATTTGTTTATTTCTTATAAATTAATTATATCCACGAAATCCATAATTTACTATGATTTTTTTTTGCCGGCAAATAGAGATACAGTTAATTAAAACAATAGAATAAGAACTATCAACCTAGACAAGTGTTAGAGAATATTTAAATTAAAAAAAAGTGTCTGTGTACTTATGTACACGCGTTAGAACTTATACTTCTTTGGGGTAACAAGATAAAAATCTTTTAAAAATTTTATCTTTCGCCTTATTCCACGTTTGTAGAAAAAGCGACATTAACAATGGAAAAAAGGTATTTAATACATTGAAAGTTTTAATACAAAGAAATACAACCAACAAATACAAAGAAACAAAATGTTCACTATAGCTAACTTCAGGGTGTCGGTTTTTCGTGACAATGTGCGCGCGCATCGTAAAAATTTACTCTCATCATTTAGTGACGGTGTGCGCGCGCATCGTAAAAATTTACTCTCATCATTTAGTGACGGTGTGCGCGCGCATCGTAAAAATTTACTCTCATCATTTAGTGACGGTGTGCGCGCGCATCGTAAAAATTTACTCTCATCATTTAGTGACGGTGTGCGCGCGCATCGTAAAAATTTACTCTCATCATTTAGTGACGGTGTGCGCGCGCATCGTAAAAATTTACTCTCATCATTTAGTGACGGTGTGCGCGCGCATCGTAAAAATTTACTCTCATCATTTAGTGACGGTGTGCGCGCGCATCGTAAAAATTTACTCTCATCATTTAGTGACGGTGTGCGCGCGCATCGTAAAAATTTACTCTCATCATTTAGTGACGGTGTGCGCGCGCATCGTAAAAATTTACTCTCATCATTTAGTGACGGTGTGCGCGCGCATCGTAAAAATTTACTCTCATCATTTTTCCCTAACGCGCCAAAAGAAATATAACTTCAATAATGTCCACCTGTAAACAAAGGTAAGACACTCTTTTGTGGTCGAGCTTTTATTAAGTAAGAGTTCAATGCGTATTTACCTTTTTCGTAATAAATGTTGTGGTCTAAGATCGTAAGACGTCTAGAGAAAATTTGCTCTCGAATGCAACTGACGGGACATACCTATAACATCATTACATGCGTACATATACATACATGACATGACATAATAACATGGCTAGTTTTTTCCCGCGATTTTACTCGTCCTAATGGAAATTTTATCTGACATTTTCTTAAGGAAAGGCCCTAATTTGTACTCCTGAAAACGAGTATGCAAAATTTTATGGTGGTCGGTTGAGCAGTTGACGCATAAAAACCTAACAAACAAATAAAATTTAATAAATTTTGATTAAGAATAGTGTAAAATAGAAATAAATGTATATTTTGGTAAAATGTGACCTTTATTAAAAGTGACATTTATTTCTAATTTACACTATTCTTAATCCAAATTTATTAAATTTTATTTTCTGTTTTTTAGTTCGATTTTTTATGAAAGCGTGATTTTTTAGTTTTTTAAACTGTTATTTATTTTTCATTTTTTAGTTAATTTTTTTTAACTTTTTTTTTCGAATTATTGCGTTGTCAACGACCTTTGACAGGTGTGCAGAGTTTGAATTAAATCTGATCGTTCAAAGTAGGACAAAATCGAGCTCAAAACGGTCGGTTACATACATACATACAGATGCTAATAAAAGCGTGATAAAAAGCTCTCTTTCGTATGTATACTATTCGTTAGGAATATGATAATTATGTCAAAACTTGAAAATAAGTATTAGTGAAATTGCGGGACACTATCACTATATATTATAATTTAAAAAAACAAAGTCCTACGCCGCGTCTGTATGTCTGTCTTTTCGCGATAAACTCATAAGCTACTGAGCGAATTTTCATTAATAGATAGATAGATTGAGAGATTGATAGAGAGGTATATAATTTGTCAGGTTTTTTATCGAGTGGTTGAAATATAACGATAAATTTTGGAAGTGTCGGAAAAGTCAAGCCTGCTGGGAGCTTTCGCCGAAAACGCTGCCTAATCCCTTTGCGATATAAGAAAACAATTGAGTTATAATCGACACAGACAATGTCGCAGGAATCAATTGGTATATTATATATGTAGCGAGCCGACATAGTTCAGTTCTGAGTATCATCGTAAAGGTTTGTTTTTCTATTCTGGCGTTTCATTCAAATTAAATAGGCTGTTGGCGACAAGCCAATTCACTAATGCGGTGATTTTGAAATATATTTAAAATGTAGTTTCCTTGATAAATTTAGATCTTTCTTTGAAAAAAACATCTTTCTCAGATTAGGATAATAATCTATATACTAAAGAACTAGCGGACCCGGCAGACGTTGTTCCGCCCTGATTATAAAAAAATCCTTGACAAATTGTATACCAAAACGTTCCTCATGAATCACTTTATCCACTGGTGAAAACCGCATGAAAATTCGTTCAGTAGTTTTTGAGTTTATCTCGAACAGACAGACAGACGCGGTAGGGGACTTTGTTTTATACTATGTAATGATTACTGACTGACACATCCAACGCACGGTCCAAACAACTAAGGCTAGGGCCGTGAAAATTTTCATGCGGATTCCTGTTATGATGTACTGTAGTTGACCATTAAGAATTTTTGAAATTCATCCCCTGAGGTAGTGAAAAACGGAATGCAAGTTTGTATGGAAATGTTTTCCGATAGTCAGTCAGTCTGTTTTTTATTCTTTTATATATATGTGAAGAATCTAATCAAAGGAATCACATATTTAAAAAAATGTTTCTACACTTGATACATAAAGTGGACGATGGCTCAAAGGACTTATATTCAGTTTTATTAAAAAAGTAAAAAGAACAACTTTTGCATGTCTAAGAACTGAGATGGAGTTTTTGGCGGGATTTTGGTCTGCCATGTAGTGGATTTTATATTTTATTCATAATCTTGTGTTACTTGACTCTATATTGTATAAAATTGGTGGAGTTTTATGTAATATAGTTTGTTTATTATTGTTCGCGACAATTTATTGTCGTATTTAATAATGTATATCAATAGTGTGTTAGTAAATTTGTTAATATAGTTATAGTTAATAGATAGTTTTGTCCGCAAATAAACATTGATTGATTGATCTTGTTTTATTTTACATTATAGGAAATAGCGTTTATCTATACTAATATTATAAAGAGGTAGAGTTTGTGAATTTGTGAGTTTGTGACGTTGTAAGGGGTAATCTCAGGAACTACTGGTCCGATTTGGAAAATTCTTTCAGTGTTATATAGCTCATTTATCAGGGAAGGTTATAGGATATATCATCACGCTAAGACCCATAGGAGCGGAGCAGCAATGAATAATGTTGCAAAATCGAGGTATTTTTTTCCTTTTCAGAGCTTCCGCTGCGTTTTAGCGCAAAATAACCATTCCACGCTTACGTATTACCGCCCAACGAAGTGGGCACGGGTCGGCTAGTGTATTATAATAGTGTAGCTGTATATTGTTATTAGTTAAGTATAGTACATAGATTAAATAATAATGTTTAGAATAGTTAATATAGTGATTAGATATTAAGAATATTGTAATATTTCTTGTATCTAAATAAATAGAAAGCGAAGGGTGACTCATCGCGATACCGCTCTGCCTGTAGTTAGGGGGTGCTCTGAAGCTGCGCACGCAACCAAGGGATCTGATTGGCGGAACGCCGCAGGCGTGCGTAAGCGGTTCTTTGTCCCGAAAACGTGCCTCAGAGCGGCCTTAAAAACCGGCGCGGGCGGTATAGATATCCTGTTTTGAACGAGTCGGCAATACGAGCACATCCTTCGCTACTCTACTAATAGAAAATCTTTTATTGCGAGAAATACTCATCGTTCGTCAACTTCAAGTTCGATTTCATCAAGCCATCGTTATAGTTGTGAGTCATTCGGAGGTGGCTCACAATTATGCATAAGTGAAGCGAATGGAAAATAATACCACGGACCATGAATTCTGAGATGCCGCAAAAATTCCCTGGAAAGTTCTAACAAGATGGTCACCATCTTGTTAGTTCATTGAAAATATATCAAGAAACTTGTAATATCGACACTCACTTGACAATGACAATAATGCCAAAAATGAAATGGAAGGAGAACTTGTAATACTATTAACTATTCGACAATGGCAGTAATAATCTAAAAGATTAGTAGCCAAAAATAAAGTTAAAAAAGAACTGAGATATTTGTAAATCTGTTGCAAAACTAATGAAATAATTTTTGTCGAAATCTCCTTATTATTATTCTTCATTATTACTTTCTCATATAAAATAGTTACTGCATAGAAAACGCGAGCGAAACCGCAGGTAGTTTCTAATATAGCATACATTAAATTATTTTTCGGTCACAGTTATGCACATAATAAACGACTAATCTCTTCTATCTACTCGTCAAGAGCGAAAATGTCGTTATTAATACCTACAACAGACTTAAGACTTAATTCGGCTCAGCAAATCAGGAACAAACCGAGAAAGCAAGAGATAAAAGAACTTTCAATGAGGTGATTAAATGCGTATATGATATTATGGATCGTCAAACCACTCCCATAAAAAAACTTGCAGCTAAATCTCGGTCTTTATAACCCTCTCTACATCTTAAATCCTTTTAAGTTTGTATTTTTGTTACCACTTAAATCGAGAAACGTTGGAAAGTATTTGTTATAACTAGTACAAAAAAACAACTTCTAATTACGAATTATTATAGAAATTCGTTGATCAATTAAAATAGTAGGATGAGTCATCGATTCGTGGAAAAAATATACACATTGAAACCTTATTGCTTAGCGTTTAATTAATTATTGGGGTATAAAATCCCCATGAAATCCCTAGTTTACGACGTCTCACCTGTTCCATCCTCTTAGAACTCAATACAAGAATTATAAATGCCACAAATTTCTTTTTCTGTTACTTTGAAACAAGTTCCTAGTTGTTATGCATTGTTGGAGAGCTAAGAAAACGCTTATGTTTTTTAAATAATTTGCAAGCCAAGTTTGATAAGTTTTTTTGAAGTTATACTTCTTTTAGCGCGTTAGGGAAATATGATTTGAGTAAATTTTTATAATGCGCGCGCACACTGTCACGAAAAACCGACACCCTGAAGTTAGCTATAGTCAATATTTTGTTTCTTCGTATTTGCTGTTTGTATTTATTTGTATTAATACTTTCAATGTATTAAATACCTTTTCCTGTTGTTAGTGTCGTTTTTTCTACAAACGTAGAATAAGGCGAAAGATAAAATTTTCAAAAAGATTTTTATCTTTTTACGTCAAAGAAGTATAACTTCTAACGCGTGTACATAAGTACACATACTTTTTTTTTGTTTTTAAATCATTTTAGTGGAAAAATATCAAGAAAATATTAACCATTAATTGCTTTTTTTATTTTTTAGATTTAAATAACGTATATTTGAACGTTTTTACAAATCAGAAGAAAAAATACCATTAAAATTGTTTTCTTTTTTTAATGAATTTCCGATGTTACCTTTTTGACTTATTTTTTAAAAAAAGCTTTAAAACATGTGCTATTGACTACGCCCGGTACTACAATAACACCGAGAAGCGTGACAACGCCACCGGAACGTTAACACTAGCGCCACTATATTAGAAACATAATTTCTTTACATAAATAAGAACGATTATAAAGAATTGCTGTGTTACATAAATAACAATAATTTAATCTCTACTATTATATTTGTGTTACTAAATTAAATTTGGGGAAATTTGAGTATTATCACTATAAGGTGCTATTATAAGGTGCTGTACTGGTTCTATGGTAATACGTTCCGAATGTGATGTCGCCTTTAACGCCTACATATACATAAAATAATATTCATACTTCCGTAAATTAATGGTTCACAATTCAGTGCCGTATTGTTTACGGCGCGGCGGTGCAGGTCGGAGGCGACGCGCGGAATACTAATTAAGAGGGCACGGGTTCCCATTCCCGGTCAGGCAAATAATATAGCGAGGATCCAGAGTAACGGAACTGTTGTCTTTAATTAAATCAGAACGTTTTACGTAATTACTTTTAACTTTATTATTGTTATTAGAAATCTTTAATGTATTCTGTAACTCTAAATACAATATGGTCTTCATCTCTAATTTTTTTCACAATTAACTCAATAGCATTCGATAGTTGCTTTATTGTGTAACGGCCCTTGATTTTTGAAATTATACTTCTTTTGGCGCGTTAGGGAAAAATGATGAGAGTAAATTTTTACTATGAGCGCGCACACAGTCACGAAAAACCGACACCCTGAAGTTAGCTATAGTCAATATTTTGTTTCTTCGTATTTGCTGTTTGTATTTATTTGTATTAATACTTTCAATGTATTAAATACCTTTTCCTGTTGTTAGTGTCGTTTTTTCTACAAACGTAGAATAAGGCGAAAGATAAAATTTTCAAAAAGATTTTTATCTTTTTACGTCAAAGAAGTATAACTTCTAACGCGTGTACATAAGTACACATACTTTTTTTTTGTTTTTAAATCATTTTAGTGGAAAAATATCAAGAAAATATTAACCATTAATTGCTTTTTTTATTTTTTAGATTTAAATAACGTATATTTGAACGTTTTTACAAATCAGAAGAAAAAATACCATTAAAATTGTTTTCTTTTTTTAATGAATTTCCGATGTTACCTTTTTGACTTATTTTTTAAAAAAAGCTTTAAAACAGTATAGATAGGCTGTTTTGAACGAGTCGGCAATACGAGCACATCCTTCGCTGCTCTACTAGCAACAAGTCTTTTATTGCAAGAAAACCTCAACATTCTTCAAATTCAACTTCGGAATCAGCAATCATCGCTATATTTGTGAGTCATTCGGAGGTGGCTCATAAATACTTTTAGGGTCATTAAGATCAAAAACAGTTTTTTTCGTAATGTTAGGTTTTATAACAAACTCCCAAAGCTGATTACCTACTTCAGTGAATTCAAGCACCATGTCAAGCGGGTTTTAATATTAAAAGCTATTATAGGATGTGGTCTAGTGGTTTGACCGGTGGAATATCATTTTGATGTCCGCAGGTTCAAATCCCAACGCACCAACGAACTTTTCGGAATTCGCGTACATTTACTGATTTAAATCGGTAACACTATCGACTGACGGTGAAGGAAAACATCGTGAGGAAACCTGAACCTGAGAAATGTTCTTGTAGTACTATTATATGTGGGGAAACATACAACTATAGATTACTCAGTTTGAAATAACCAATACGCCGTGGGCTGGCGTGGTGATTACGCCCATACCTTCTTATTTACTAACCAAGTTTCACTAACAAATATAAGAAATGAATAAAACGTTGGACATAGAGGGGCGTCATTTCCAGATGTCACCATTGTTCACATATTGATCCATGCTATAATCATCATCATCATCATGTCCAACGTTTTATTCATTTCTTATATTTGTTAGTGAAACTTGGTTAGTAAATGGTTCAATCAACAGTCCAGCGAAAGACGGGATAGAAGGTATAGCTGACGTCTTGTATGCATGACGTCGTAAATGCATGCTTGCCATGATATAGCAATTAAATAACCACCTTTTTCCGGGGCTTGTTAATAAAAAAATACACATCGTGTATCAGTGTGTACACACGGAGGAAGTGAATCTTCTTTAGCATTTATATATTAAATTATATATATATGAGAATGCTCATAAACTATATAAAATACGAAGTCCTGTAGTATAAATACTTAACTATACATTTACTCATTTTTGTATACTACTAGACCCAGACAGGCACTTATACATACTTACACATGCATAAAAATACATACCTATCTAACGTTTAACGCGTAACGAATTGTTTTCTCTACCTTGCCATAAGAAGTTTTACTTCAATTACGTTCTACAGTTATGCGTTACCGTATAGACTTGTCTTAACAAGAACGTCTTGATGACTACTGACAGTTTAACGTATTCTAATAATGCTTTATGAATATTTGTTTGTAAATCCAATCTAAACAGATTAAAAAGCAACATACGGAAAACTCTAGAAAACTGCAGATTAATTACCGAAGTATTCAATTAAACTATTGACTTCCATGCTACAGCAGATACACTGTAATTCACATCGCAAGTCAATTGATCACGCTTCTGCAGTTCCATAAAAAATCAATAATACTATAATTATTAGCGGAAGTCGTTAGTAATTACTTTTAAAATTATAATTGAATGACTTCTAGGAAAGGAAAATTACAGATTAATTACCGAAGTATTAAATTTATCTATTGACTTCGGTGCCACGATGGATACACTTTATTTAACACCGGAAGTCAACTCATAGCGCTTCTATTGTCCCATAAATGATCAAACATATTATGATCATTAGCGGAAGTCATTAGTAAATAGTTATTAAAGCTTTATTTCAATAACTTATACAATTAATGTAAGGAGACCTAGTATAAAATAATTATAATGCTGACAGTTGAATTGATGGCGTCATAAAATTCTTGTAGACACATTTTATGTTTCTGTTTGCTATTTATCTAACCTTATCTAAGAATATATTCATTGCCCTTTCTCTAACGTTTTATATGGAAGAAGAAAAGTCTTATAGTACGTATTACAGTCTATAACTAAGACAAACGATAATGTCACGCCCCGGACAATTCTCTCGGGTGATTTGTGATAACTCTCCATTGAGTGTGTAAGCAAGTTAGAAAAATTGTGGTAAGAACGCCTCTTCGACTTATACTCAAGCCATTTTACCATAACAATTTATTTTGACTTTATTCTCTTATTTGGATAAAAACATTTGGAATATTAAACGGATGTGAAAAAAAAGGTTATTTGTTGCATTAACATGCGATAGATTTGCAACAAAATAGCCGTGAGAAATCTAACTTACATTAGAACTCAGCGTCTGGGAATAAAATAATTAAGCGCCATCTTTTGACTCTTCTACGAAGTGTACTAAATTCAGCAAATTTTGAAAACTGAAGACTTTCTTATCGTGTTCAATTAAATTATATAGTGCTCGAAGCTACACTTATATTACTTGTGGATTTCCAATGAACTTTTATCTAATACTTTTGGTGATACACATATAATTAAATCTCATAATCCCCCTTGCTGAATTCTCCAAATATTAACACCAATTTTGACTATCAATTTCCTAAAACATTTATTCTTAAAATTTATGAGAATAATACTTCTCACTTCAATGCGACTGTAGGTATGACTCCTTTGTACAACGAGTGAGTGAAAAGTGACAACTTTCGGTTTAAATAAATCGTGGCCTTCATAATGACTGCAAACAGAAGTAAAAACATGTGTTCTCGTTTGAATTTTCATATTAATTATAGTATGAATGATAATATTTAAATTTCAGAATTTGTTTATTGAAATTATTAACATTAGCGTGGTTTTCTTAAAAAAGTTTAAAATGGAAAAGACTACTTTTATCTTGAATACTTATAATATATCTTCATTGTATGGAAATATATTTATGTAGGAATATATCTATATTTTTTATCTCTACTGATACAAAATACGTGTTGTAGATTCATATATATTTGAATTACTAACTTCAGTATAGTTATCAGTTCTCACGAAAACTTGACAGACAATTACCAACCAACTTCGTGGTGTCGCTTTTAGGTGTTAGTGTGGGCGCGCATCCTAAAAATTCACTCTCATCGTTTTCCCAAAACGCGCCAAGAGTATAACAAGTATAACTTCAAAGTCTGTTTTTGTAAGTAACACTGTGTTATGTGTAAAATCCATTATTAAAGTTATACTTCTTTTGGCGCGTTAGGGAAAAAGGACGAGAGTAAATTTTAGCGATGCGCGCGCACTCCGTCATGAAAATCCGACACCCTGATGATATTACGATGCGCGCGCACACCGTCACGATAAACTGACACCCTGAAGTTAGCTATAGTCAGTTTTTTCTATTGTTAATGTCATGTTTTCTACAAACGTAGAATAAGGCGAAAGATAAAATGTTTGAAAAGATTTTTATCTTGTTACGCCAAAGAAGTATAACTTCTAATGCGTCGACATAAGTACACACACACTTTTATTGTAGCATGAAAAAATTACAGTACTATATCAGATTTAGAATACAGTATATCTAAAAATAACAGTGACACTGATACACTTTCAATTCATCGATAGTCACCGGTGTCATACCGACGTGCAAGTATCTACAGTCCGACATAGACACTACTAACCCCTCTTGATTATTGAATACACACTAACCTAATTAATCTAAATAATTTGAAATATATACGTATATAAACTTACCAAATGCAAGAGAAATCAAAACAAATGCCGGCGATGTCATTGACCTGCCGGCCAAGATGGCCGCGCGTCTGCATTCGCGATATCCACAGATACACCATTAATGCGACACCATAACTCGATTTATTCACACAGTTTATATTATAACAAAGAAATTTCACCTTGAATAGTCACTTTGTTGTAATAATTATATTTAATAGACTATTTAATTTTAGAAATGTAATCACTTTTTATTACGAGTGTACGTCCCTTTGATTTTGTTCTTTTAATTGGAATAACGTAATTAAGTACTTTTATGTTCAAAACAAATATTATTACTAATTGAAATAATGATTATATAATGATATTATGCTTCTATGTACTTTCTTTTAATACAGCCAGTATATACAAAACCTATATTTTTAATTACGTAGTTTTTTATTTCTTATTTGAATCAGTCTGTGTAATTTATGTTATATTTATTCTGTAGCGAATTGAATTGTCTTTCCATGTCAAGATTTCGGCGCTTCAGTTTCGTTTCTCAGGAATCTGTGAACAAAACATATATACGTTTTATTTAATGCTTTCATTGTAAAAACAACACAGAATCATTTTATAGTTGAAATTATGAGCATTATTTTTTTATAAATAGAGTAATACAAAATAGTTCAATACATGATCTGTTGTTTTCTTAGCCGATTTTCTTTTTTTTGTTTAATAGCTATTGTCGAGTTTCAGTGCTATCAATGTAAAAGAAAATTGTAATAGTTTTTCTCCTTACCATCGTCAAATCAGAAGCTTCATTAATAAGTCTCTATTCGTCATATTCCAGAATAAATGTATTAATTTTAAAAGCTTATATTATAATTAAAAAACAAACAATAAAAAAGTAATTAATTGGTTTAAATATGATCATTTACCTCTATTATGCCTTAATTTCAAATTATTATTGTAATGCAATTCAACCTTCAACTTCACTTATAATACGGTATCTTTAAATAATCACATAAAATAACGAAGAAGAATGTTATTATTGTTCGCGTATAATATGCTTGAAAACGTTCCCTTAAAATACCCACCTCCACATGGGACGCTATTATAGTTTACATGACAGCAACCAAACTTGATAATGAGAGTTACAGATTGTGGGAGCAACACATAGCTGGTATTCCAGAATAAATGTATTAATTTTAAAAGCTTATATTATAATTAAAAAACAAATAATAAAAATGTAATTAATTCGTCTAAATATGATCATTTACCTCTATTATGTCTTAATTTCAAATTATTATTGTAATACAATATATAATTCAACCTTCAACTTCATTTATAATACGGTATATTTAAATAATCACATAAAATAACGAAGAGGAATGTTATTATAACAACAGCTGTTTTAATTGCAATCAGAAATTTCGTATAATTAAGTGCAGAGTAACGTCCACTATTTAATTATGAATTTCCACAAATTAATGCTTTCTTCAATTAAAAATCTATACTAATATTATATAGCTGATGAGTTTGTTTGTTTGAACGCGCTAATCTCAAGAACTACTGGTCTGATTTGAAAATTTCTTACAATGTTAGCTCATTTATCGATTTTTTTTTATTGTAGCACGGCAAAATGACGTCCCTATGCCTGATGGTAAGCACAGTACAATCCAAAAACAATGGCGACCACCGAGAGATAATCTATCCGTCGCCGGTCGCCACTGTCATGCCGGCCTGCGAAAAGCTGGATATGCATAGGCTGATCCCGAAACGCGACCCGCAGAACACCAATGAAGAATGTTTACCTTTTTATTCTTCAAAGAGCTTCCGCTGCGTAAACGGTTAACTATTCCACGTGGACGAAGTTAGGAGAAGAAACTAGTTAAATATAAAGTTTCAGTATAAACTACATAAAAAAACGAACCAACCGTTTCGAAGATATCTGTAGCAAACAAATCGCACTCGCGCGCCAACAACACCCCTTACAACCCAAGAGTAGTAAGTATATTATCATGCTAAGATCAATAGGAGCGGAACACCAATGAAGAATGTTTACCTTTTTATTCTTCAAAGAGCTTCCGCTGCGTAAACGGTTAACTATTCCACGTGGACGAAGTTAGGAGAAGAAACTAGTTAAATATAAAGTTTCAGTATAAACTACATAAAAAAACGAACCAACCGTTTCGAAGATATCTGTAGCAAACAAATCGCACTCGGTTTTATTCGATAACGTAATATACAATGATATGCATTCGTGGTAACTTCGTGTGTGAAATGGCGTGAATTTTATGCCCCCTTTCGGTCGTTTCTATAAAATAACAGCGATAACTTGTGACGTACAGACGTCTTAATGGCCACTTCACGCCGCCGACCGAGTGCCAGACAAGCGCCAGACGAGCACAGTCAAGTGCCTAGGTCGGGTTAAAAGGAACACAGAACTCACAAAGGAGAATTCTTTTTTTCTAACAGTTCTATGCCCTAACTTTGTATTATATATAAAGATAGAGGTTAGTTTTTGTGCGTGCATCACGCAAAAACTACTGAATGGATTTAGATATTTTTTGAAGTGAAAACTTATGATTTTATGTCATGAGATAACCTATTAAGCGTGACCGACTGCATTGCGCTTGCACCGGTTGCTTCAGTCTACCGACGTGTAGTATAGCGGTCTGTGTACATCTAATATTGATATATTGTATTGAGATTGTGCAACTTTCTAGGTTTTAACGGTTGACTACAATCTCCCTAATCTTAAATGACAATGTGATCTAATCAAATCAAATCAAAAATACTTTATTCAGTTTAGGCCCTATTAAGGCACTTATGAATGTCAAAGACTACTACCGGTTCGGAAAACAACCCAGTCATCGAGAAGAACCGGCAAGAAACTCGATCGGGTACATTTTTTAAACATATATTTCCAATACATTATACAATGCTTTTAGTGGATGCACAGAGAGGAGTCAATTCCAGACATCACTATCATTCACATACTGATCCACTCTATAATATCCTTTTGAAACTAAAACCCGTTTGACATGGCGCTTAAATTTACAGTCCGGCAAATCGGTAAAATGCTTTGGGACTTTATTGTAGAACCTAACACTGTTACCTAAAAAACTATTACTGGTTTTGCTTAGTCTGAAACATGGGACCACCAGTTTATTACAGTGCAACAATGCATGTAGAGTCCGCGTCCAACTTTTTAACATCTCTGAAGTAGATGTGCAGAACACAAATTTAGGTATCAAAGGGACGCAATAGTCGCAGAAAGGGGAGCAGGCTCTCCCGCGCTCGTACCTATTACACCCACGTTGACACATATCTCCTCTCATTACTAGTTGACAGTACAGTCAATCAGAATAGTTTTGTTGTTGTTAATTAGTTTATATTTGTTATTATTAGAAGACCCATCCACTTCAAAAAATGATGTTTCTATGAATGGCATTATTTATTGCAAATTATTTATTTATTATGAATGTATTTTATTTACAATAACACATATAGACATATCTGCTACAAGATATATGCCACAGACAGAAACAAATACTGCATAATTATTCAATTAAAGTACGCGATCACCCAAAATTCACCAATAAATGTTAATTGAATTTAATTATAACTGACAATTACAAGATGTGGCGAACTGTTAATATTCTAGCTTTGTTATTACTCTATTGTTCGGCTACTATTGTCCATTTCTAGTTTTTACAGTTGTTATGTAATGATTCAATTTTTATTATCTGTTCATTTTTATCTATAATCTTTTGTAAATATTCTAAATGTATAATGTCAATTTTAAATTCATATATTAATATTTTGAATTTGTTTTGTATTCACTTCTTGACTGTACTATGCGCAAAACTGAATTCAAAGCTATATTCAACGTGGCTCTACCACCTACAATATCATATGTTTAATTAATAATTAAACTGTATAAAAATAAAAATTATTGCTCAGAGTGCCAATAAATGTGAAAACCAGACTGATTTTAATAATTTCAATATTCAGATTATAAAATTTGAATATTGTAATTCACATTATAATTAATTTAAAAATTCAGAAGAGAACCCAGTTATTCCATTGTTTTGAGTGTTCATTTCTGTAGGTAGTCCTTATGACTGCCTCGATATTTTTCAAATATTATTTCTTGAATAATTGGTATTTATTTTAAAAAACTATCACAACAGATTAATTTAACATTAAGTTATTAAAGTTTAAACTTAACAAGCACTACGCGTTTGTTTGCTTTCTTGCCGTTAAGAATCGGGGCAAGCGGTGTGGTGCCTATGTTTTTTTCATTTGTAAATAAAATAGATTGTTAAGATAAAGTAGACAAAGTCGTGGGTGTCAGCTAGTTTCCAAATAAAATAATGGGTACGCGGTTATGCACATACATTAACATAGCTTAGAGTTTTTTTTATTAATTCGGGAGCCCCTTGAAAGTCCCATCAGCAGTTCACCTTTGACGTGGGTCATCAGAGACATTGCTTAGTTTTATTTTACAATCCTCTTTTATTTAGAAAGTGTGTAGTATCCTGTTTTGATTCTCTTATCTGTGTTTCATTTCTTTTCCTCTTTTTTTGTAGTTGGTTCGAATTTCTTTTGCACAGTTTTATCCAATACATTTACTATTTCTCTTAGTCCGGTGAAGCTGTGAAGACCTTTTTTTTTATGTTCAACAGGTATGCGCTTGGCCACAATCTCACCTGATGGTAAATGACGATGAGGCCGACGATGTATCGCGCTTACCCACTAGATGTCTATTCACTCTACTCTTGAAGACTCCCAAGTTATAGGATGACGGGAAGACAGACGCCGGGAGTGAATTCCACTCCTTAGCTGTACGTATAATGAATGTGGAAGCAAATCGCTTCGTACGAATTACGGGAATATCAAAATGCTAGGTCAATAGCGTAGACAGTTCGAGAAAAAAAAAATTGCTATTTCTTTATTGTTTATTATTAAGGAGAACCCGTTTCATTCGATCACGCGTAATACGATTTCTCGCATAATACACGTTTTTACGTCAGTCTCTTTTTTTTATTTATGTGGGGAAATCCTTTATGGATACGCCACCCTCTCGGGGGAGAGAGTGGGTTATGTCCGACTCGCACGGACTAAAACCCCACGATGTACCGTCCGCCGCATGGTAGGGGCGGCCAGGGATCGAACCTGCTGTCTACCTGAGAAACCGCCCGCCTGGCGAGTGAACGCCAGGCTTCGTCCTACTATAGAGAGACTACTGGGTACACAACCAGTCGACTCCCCTCGTCAGCCTCAACTGTGCAATGAGGAGAGTTTATGTCAGTCCCTGCAACTTTAGACCTGTTTCATACACGTCTTAACTCTTAATACGATCCGTCATCCTTTTTTTTTCGAACTGATTACGCTAATGACCTTGCAAGGTCTTAACACCTTCACCGGACTACTAAGGCGAGCGCTTAAGGCACTCAGCCGATTTTATTTTGACAACTAGCTCAAGGATCCGTCATCCTGTTTAGTACGCCTAATATGGCAACAACACTTAGATATTATTTCTTGTGGCAGCAGGTCACTACCTTTTTTTTTTAACGTGGGGAAAACCCTTATGGATACGCCACCCTCCCGGGGGAGAGGGTGGGTTATGTCCGAGTCGCACGGACTAAAACCCCACGGTGTACCGACAGACCGTTTTGTGGGGGCGGCAAGGGATCGTTCAAGCTAATCAACCTTGTAGAGCCAACCCCACAGTCCGCCCGGCGGAAGGTGACCACCGGGCTCCTATCTATAGAGGGACAGACCGGGTATATACCGGCTGCTCCCCCTCGTCCGCCGGACCTGTGTAATGAGGAGATGGGCCCCCCGGCCCATCCCCTCAGGTCTGGCTACGGTGGTAGGAGGAGTTGGGCGAAGCGCTTTCTCCTCCTGCCTATCCTCCTTTGGTGGAGACGGTCACTTTGAGGGTATGCCTCGCGGGCCCTCTCCGCCTCCTCCTTCTGCGAGATGACCTCCTCGCAGAAGGAGCCCATCGCTCGTCAAGCCTGTTCGCTGCCAAGCATGGCCGAAACCACGCTCGGCAGCGATAAGTCCGTTCTCACGGCCGCCGCCAGTACCATACCACCATATCACTGTATGACAATGTGACACAGTACGAAATCCAATCAATTGAAGATCTTATTGATAGTGTGGATAACACACAAAAAGAGGCAATAAGTGATATTGATGAAGACGAAGATGAGTCCACTCCGATTTTGTCAAACGCCCAGGCATTATCCGCTGTTAATGGTTTATGACGTAATGTTGTTTCTTTGAAAGAAAACGAAAACGCTCTGTAAAGATTAAATTATGATGAAAATCCTGTAATCGCTAATACATCAAATCTTTCTGTCAAACCAAATAACTGATTAATTTTACCTACATATACGTGATTAGAACGTAATCTATACTTAATATTATAAAGAGGTAAAGTTTGTGACATTGTAGGGGGTAATGTCAGGAACTACTGGTCCGACTTGAAAAATTCTTTCAGTGTTATATACCTCATCTATCGAGGAAGGTTATAGGGTATATACCATAACGCTTAGACCAATAGGAGCGGAGCTTTAATGAAGAATGTTTCAACATCGGGGTTGTTTTTCCACTTGAGAGCTTTCGATTATCGTTAGCCCAAAATAACTACTCCACGCGGTCGAAGTCACGAGCAGATAATAGTATACAATAATAGTATGTTTAATTTTCCCTATCCCGCATAATAAGCGACGCCGTTGGATCCCTGTGAAATCGTCTTATACGTTTACTGTATTCGTTCGTTGTTATTATGTCTTGTCGATTAACTGAGAGTTTAAATGAACGTAATATGGCGTTAAATTGAATCGAAAAGAACTAACCTCGCAACTAATTGGATGTCTCTTCATCATTTTAACATTATTCCCTGAGTTTACAAGATTTTTTAAATGAAATACATCCAGTTAACTAGGCGACTCATTAGCAAACTATGTAAACGAGAGAAATTAAGATTTATTCTCTGTAATGTAAAAACTTTTTTTTTATTAAAGTTTTAATAATGTTACCTCATCGTTTACGTATGATTATTTATATATTTGCTAGCGGCTTCACTCTTACGTACTATTTTTCTTAATAAATTTTGAAGTGAAATTTTCTTTAGGCTCCTTGTAGGCTTGCGTGGCTTGTGTCAGACTAGCGACACGTAATATAGAGTCCTGTGTACGAGGTCTCCTACATGTAATATTGATATTTAGCAGCTTATAATACGTTTGATTGCTTAATAGAGTTTTTTTTATGTCATAGCAGGCAAACAAACATGCGGGTCATCTGATATTAAGTGATCACTACCGTCCATAGACACTAACAACACCAAGGAAGTCGAAAATGCGTTGCCAGCCTGTGTTTGGGAGAAGCGGAGGGCGGTGGACCTCCGGCGCTCTCACGAACGAAACGCAACAATGCAAGCACTGTTACGTCACGTCGGTTTTCTATGAGAGAGTGGTACTACCGGAAGGCAAGCCGACCCATTCATGCTGAAGCCATTAATAGCTTCAGCGTGGCTCTACCACCTATGAAATTTAAGTTTATAGAAATGTATATAATTATTGCTCCAAGTGCCAATACATATGGAAACCACATTAATGTTAATAATTTTAATAAACAAATTCTAAAATTTAAATATTGTCATTCACACTAAAATTAATTTAAAAATTCAAAAGAGAACACGGCTATTTTATTATTTTGAGTTTTCACTTCTGTAGGCAGTCCTTACGACTGTCTCGAATTTTCGTAATCATTTTATTTATATAGATTTCTTATAAAAAAGCAAGCACTGCTATTTATGTATAATAAATGAGAACACGATTGTTTTATTATTTTGAGTTTTCACTTCTGTCGGCTGTCTTTATGACTGTCTCGAATTTTCGTAATAATTTTATTTATATATATATAATATTATATATTATTTAGATTTGTTATAAAAAAAGCAGGCCCTGCTATTTATTTATAATAAATAGCTGCGTAATAGGAAACGGAATATTCTATGGACATTCTTAATGAATAAAGGTCTGTTGTATACCAATTTTCGTGGTGATGTGTGGAACTGTACATAAGTTAATATCAAATTTGAATTAAATGATATTAAAGTCCTCGTAAAATTTATATTAGTAGTAAGATTTTCTCTTTGTCATTCACACTAAAATTAATTTAAAAATTCAAAAGAGAACACGGCTATTTTATTATTTTGAGTTTTCACTTCTGTAGGCAGTCCTTACGACTGTCTCGAATTTTCGTAATCATTTTATTTATATAGATTTCTTATAAAAAAGCAAGCACTGCTATTTATGTATAATAAATAGCTGCGTAATAGGAAACGAAATATTCTATGGACATTCTTAATGAATAAAGGTCTGTGTATACCAATTTTCGTGGTGATGTGTGGAACTGTACATAAGTTAATATCAAATTTGAATTAAATGATATTAAAGTCCTCGTAAAATTTATATTAGTAGTAAGATTTTCTCTATAGGTCTGGCTTAGCTACCTCATTCGTGTTGGATATCTGTCTCCGAGCATATTTTTGTTTTCGCACTGACGCTGTTGGTCTGATGGGCCCTTATAGCTTCACTGGACTTATTAACCAAGTGGTTAAAAAAACTCAGCTTTGTGGTAACAAGCTCCAGGGTGCCTAAGTGGCTGAAACTCGGTTTGGGCTGTTGCTTTGATTGCATCATAGCGATTGTTGAATCTGACTAAGGTAAGCTAAACTAGTGACACATATAAGTTAGTGAGAAACACATGTGTACTTTACCAATTCAAATATACTTTGTATCGTGATCGTATCACGCTAAAACGTGATCGAGAACTCCACGCCAGTGAATGGAACGTAAGTTTCAGTCGCTGTCCAGGGTGGTCGCGGCAAGTGTGCAGGAGCGAATTTCACCGCCAGACCACAACGTCGTGATCTGTGGTTATTTATTTTATCTGGTGAGTATCCGGCAATACGTAGACGTTTGGTTCGTCAGCTGCAGTTGAAAGCCAGCCCTCTTCAATAATTTTCGAGTTGAGATGAGATTTTTATTGCGAGTTAACATCTGTATAATTAATGTTATAAACAAGAAAGTTTGTGACCACGTGGGAATGTTTGTTACACTTTGACGGAAAACCTATTGAACGTATTTCGATTGAACTTTACAATGTTATATCTTATACATCAGCATACAGGCGATAAGACATAAAGATGTTATTTAAATTGACCAATAATATAACGACAAAATCAAATATATTTGAAAAAATCCAGTCATGGAACAAATATCTCACGTACACTGTACAAACCGCTACAGTTACGTCCAGATAATGTATAATGTATGGTGTATCTATAATATTATAAAGAGGTAGAGTTTGTGAATTTGTGAGTTTGTGAGTTTGTGACATTGTAAGGGGTAATCTCAGGAACTACTGGTCCAATTTAGAAAATTCTTTCAGTGTTATATAGCTCATTTATCAGGGAAGGTTATATATCATTACACTAAGACACATAGGAGCGGAGCAACAATGAAGAATGTTGCGAAATCGGGGTATTTTTTTCCTTTTCAGAGCTTCCGCTGCGTCTTAGCGCAAGATAACCATTCCACGCGTACGAAGTCACGGGCAGAAGCTATTAACTAATTATATTATCTATAATCTATACTAATATTATAAAGAGGTAGAGTTTGTGAGTTTGTGAGTTTGTGACGTTGTAAGGGGTAATCTCAGGAACTACTGGTCCGATTCGGAAAATTCTTTCAGCGTTATATAGCTCATTTATCAGGGAAGGTTATAGGCTATATATCATTACGTTAAGACACATAGGAGCGGAGCAGCAATGAAGAATGTTGCAAAATCGGGGCATTTTTTCCTTTTCAGAGCTTCCGCTGCGTCTTAGCGCAAAATAACCATTCCACGCTTACGTATTACCACCCAACGAAGTGGGCACGGGTCGGCTATCATTTATAAAAACACAGACGCGGCCGAAATCACTGGCGACTTCTAGTAAAGTATAAAGTTTCATCTATAGAGATTCTAATAAACCGTCGAGATACCCGAAGCAAAGACTCACATATTCGCAAAGTTTAGTCGAGTCTCTATTTCATGTTTTGCGATATAGAGTTACTCCAAACTATTTATATTAATATAACTATACAAAAGACTAAGTGAAGTAGATTTCAATCAATTTGGTTGGTTTATCTTAGAACACGTACACTAATATACATTTTCTATCAAAACAGCCATTCTCTTACGAAGAAATTCGTTCATAATTTAGAAGTCAATAAATAATAGGTAATTTACCTATGAAACTGCCGTACTGTCCATTTCAAATCAAAATAATTTTTGTTTGTCTAAGAATTCTAATTTCAAATTAATTTTAATTTATAAACATGGAATTCTTTTTCCAAAAGTAGTCATTTGTTTATTGATTAGTGTTATATTTTCATCGCATTTCGATCTTTTTTGTCATCATGGATACGTTAAAAATTCGAGTAATTATGGAATATGAGTACCTTCGTGACAGCAACGCGGCACAAGCGGCACGCAACATCAACGAAGTTTACGGAGCTAACACTACAAACCACCACCTGTTATTGGTTTGCTCGCTTCCGTTCTGGGAATTTCGACCTGAAAAATGAACCTCGCCGTCGTCCGAAGACTTTGGTCGATAATGACGAATTAAAGGCGATTGTGGAAGCTGATGATACACAATTTAAGGCTGAATTAGTTATCCAAATTCTGGAAAAAGTAGTAGTCTGTAGGCGCAAGGTCTGGTGAGTAGGGCGGATGATGGAGAACTTCCAACCCCAGTTCTTGAAACTTGGAGAATAAACAAACAGAATCCATTTTTCATCGCAGGTAACAATGCGGTTCAAAATTCCTTCATTTGTGTGTCTGTTGAGCAGT